>OMLM01003701.1:114586-135266 GCA_900302695.1 Helostoma temminkii
TAAAAAAAAAAAAAAAAAAAAAAAGCAATATGACTCATGGTTAGGGTAACATCCTGTCTACAAATTCAGCACAATAACATTCTTCTCAAGGTACGGCAACAGTACTGGTTGTCTATAGTATCATGCAATTAACCCAAAATGTTTTGCTACACTATTGTTATATCGCCAGTATATTGTAGATTTTAAAAAAAAACAGTTAAAACTGCAGTTTAGCATTTCTACCCCTCTATACTAGTTGGAAATAGATACTAAATGTATGATGTACTATAGTTAAATGACTTCTAATAGCACACACATTAGTTGTATGCAGGCTCAGCAGAGTCAGATTTAATAATAGGCTACAGGAAGACAGCTAACAGGTGCATGTGGTTATGTATGTGACAGTTCCTGAAATTTAAGTGACTGAACTATATGGAAGAGCTGAGATTGTTTTAAGCGTGACATATTCAACAGCTGAACATTTGGGGGCCAATTGGATCCAATTTTGATAGAAATTCATTACAGATGCATAAACTGGCAGTTCTTGTCAATGCAGTTTCCAAGCACACATTTAAGTACGAACACGATTTAATAAACTACAATGACTACAGAAAACCTATGAAAAGCTGAATCGGATGGCTTAGCAATTATGATTTGTCTGGGCTGGAATAGGTTGCAGGGGGATGATCAGATTGTCTACACCTAACTGCCATGTATAAAGCGTGTTGCAAAAAAAGTGTTACATTGGAGAAACACATGGCCAAACTGCAAGTGCTGCGAATATGAAGAGGTTGTTCAGCAAATCTCAAAGTTAATTACATTTAAGAAAACAACTCAATTCAATAAAGATATGAACTTCAGGAAACGCATGTAGGCAGGAAAGAGACTCAGATTAGGTCAAAACTTGCCAGACCTCCACTCTACATACCCACCTCCACCCACAAAACACTGCATTAACTGACATTTCCTCAAGTGCCGCACTACCAAATACCTTTTAGTCTTGTGTCCAAGTGTTATGTAATACAATTGTAGTATTAACATTTTTTTCAGCTTGATTCAAGAGCTCTGTGGCCAGCAGGTTATACGTTCAAACTCCTAGACTTGTTAAGATGTTTTTTTAGTTGAGAATGAGTTAAACTAATGTTATGCTTCTTTGCTGAGGTGTTCCAGAAATTCTGCCTAAGGCACAGCACTTGAGTTATGCATGTTTATAGTGGGAATGGTCTGGCAATATCACAAAATCTAAACTTGTCAAGCCATGGTAAAAAAAGATTACTGAGCTTTTCTTTAACTTTTCAATGTTGTCTTTACATATAACAATTTCTACAAGAATCAACGCACAGCCCCATCTGACCAGTAAGAAACTGGTCAGATGTACTATGTAAGAAACCTAGTACATCTCTGTAGTCCAAACCTGAAATCACTTGTAGGCATTTATCATGCCACCTCTGTCAGAAAGGTGGAGCACATACTCTCCACACCACTTTGAGCAAAAGCATTAAGTCCATATTAAACCACTCTTTAACACAATTCTCTGGATAGTCAATTCAGCCAAGCTGCTTTAGGTTATTCTGAATGTCTGCACACTTCACAACTTAGAAGTAAGCACAGTAAGCGACAACAAATCAAGAAAAGTAAGTAAAAGTAACTGAAAATAAACAGGAAAAAAAACCCACTGTGATGCACTTTGGCAGTTTTTCCACAGTAGCCTTGTGATTAACTTTTCCAAGCTGCTTGTTTAGAAAAAAACACAAGTGCGAGGAAAATATCTGGAAATGTCTCCACAACTTGTTAACCACTGTCTGCTGCAGCATTGTTGACTAAGCGTTTTTCACGATTTTTTTTTAGTAAACTACGTAAAATAACTGCAAAGACGAGTCTCACGCTTCTGTTCGTTTGAATTCCTGCAAACGGGCTGCACAGTAAACGTTACTTCTGTGACTCTAACAGTACACACAGGTTATGACTGACAGCCTATTTTAAGCGACACACCACTTCATCCTCTTACGTACCTTTGAGCTGCGGCAGCGGTGAGAGCTCAACTGGGGCGCTTTGAGTGCGGTACTGAGAAGAGCCCTGGGATTTTCTCTGTTTCTGGGCTTTCCTCACCGACTTTCTCGTAAACCCGTCCACCTTCTCGGATGCAGAGATGGCCGACATTTTGATGCATTCACTGATGGAGACTTCAGACGAACTATTGTATCCCTAGGTCAAATGAAAGGTTTCCTCTTCTCTTCCTACCACATCAGCAAACTGCGCTCGTTTTACGTTAGTCTGTATGATCCAACATGGTAGGTCGGTACTGGTGTTAGACTGTGTCCAAAAGCTGCATCATTGGGCTAACTTCTTCTCTGAAACGCGGGGACAATCTTAACTACAAGCTAAGCTATAGCTCATGACATTCCCTCCAGCATAATCTGTGCTAATAAACTATCCTACGATCATTAACATTTATGTGAAATTTCTAGAAACCGGGTGTTTTTTGCTGCTTCATCATTTTTGCAAAATAATTACCTGTTGCAAGGGCATTGTCATAAAAAGTTCCCTGAATTGGTAGTAAACATCTGACAGGAGAAAAACTAGTGTAACATTAAGGTCGCTGCTCTGCTGCCCGCTGTTGGTTAACGTTACCTAAGTTAGCTAGCTTGCTAAAATTAGCCGTTAATGTGCCACAGTACACAGTAGTTTGCACCGCTCTCGAAGAAAACGCGTACAAAAGGTTGTTTCCTCGTGAGATTCATGCACTTCTTTGTAGAAACGCAAAGACCGTGTCTCCAAGCATCGGTTTTAATCCTTGTTAGACTTCCGCCGAGTGTCTTCACAACTATCCGCGGTCGATGAAGTTAAATTCTCCTTGACGACCGGGTCTCGCGTAGGATAGTACTTAAAAGTTAGCCGTGTCCTCGCTGAAGCAACTTTGTGTTAGCTACATCCCTTGATGATTATGGAGTGGACGCTTCGTTTTCGCTATGTCTACAGCCAGAGTGTTCCTAAATACAATTTACTACATGTCGTCCCGAGCAGGCAGCCATAAAACACTCCCAGCACAGCCGCTCCGTCGTTGTCTCCCTCGCTTGACTGCGCCGGACTGCAGATCCTGACAGGTGTACGTCACTGACTGACGTTTCTAACGGCCAATCACTACGGAAGATTTCCAAAGCTGGAAACTTTTTAAGCCTATCAGGGCGCGCAGAATCCGGGCCTTGACCATGTGACATGTGAAAACAAATAGGTGACGTTGTACAGTTGAATGAGGAGTGGCAGCTGTAGTAGATATTTATGATCACACAAAGTCACTGCAGTTGGCCCAAAACATCAGTACTCAGCATCACTCACTAAGACTGTGCGGTAATTATCTTTTACACTTGCTACTCCTCACTACTACAGCTTATTCTGTTTGTATTTTGGCGTATAATTAAATGTTCCTCAGGTTGAAAGAAAGAATGAATGTAAGAATATCACAACTGTAAATTATTCTGCACATAGAACTATACATATACTCCAAATCCCCCATATTCCTGTGCATGTATAGATAGAGACAAATAGAAATAGCTATTTGAAATTGCATTTCAATGGTTCGTTATCTCTACACAATAACAATAAAGTTGAATGTAAATTAAGCTAATTATACACAGTATATTAATGATTCTGATTGTTATAACACATACCTCTGTATCTCTGTATCTATTTTTAAAAGACATGTTTTACCACTGTAGTACACAATTAAACAAATTACACTATTGTCACCATTAACCAAACATGTAGCACGTGCATGAACCACATTTATAATACGCAACCACACACTGAAAACTATTTTAAATTTAATAAAATACATCCACAGCAAATTGGAGTTAAAGACAAATAAACCAAGCAACAATCTTGTTATTTTGTACATATAAACAACTTCTGGAATTAGCTCAAGGAAAAGAAAACATTTTGTATGTTTAGGTACCGGTAACAGAAAAGATAAATCCATGCATGAAAAAGAAACTGCAATTGACTTGCTTGCAAACTGTTAAGTTGATATGCAACCATCTTATGTTCTAATATTTGTAAAGTTCATAAGAGAAATCACAGATATGAACAAAATAAATGGTCATTTGTCTATTTTTTGCTAAATTTAAAATAGCCACACCTGCGGACAAATTTTAGAATAAATCCATTGAACAACCTAATAAAGTCAATAAAGCAATGTAATTTCTCAGCATTCTGCACAGCACACAGTGAAATCATGTCGGAGGCAACTGCAAAACCTATGATGCAATTTAAAAAAACAAACAAACAAAAAAAACTGTCTCTCCAGACGTGAAAACTGCAGCATAATATAATCAGAATATCTTTGTTGTCCAACTTCACATACTTTTGTAATCTGTACATATATCTGTGGCCTTAAAGGCTTACTGACTGTGGGTCCACGTTAAAACGCCCAAAATAAAAAATATTTTATGTAGGTCACTCAACAGGTCTTCTTGTGAAATATGCAGAGATTTTCTTCATGGTTTGTGGCGTCTGAAAAACAAGAAACAAAAGAAGTCAGCTGCAATATTGTTCCTAATAAATAACTTGTGCACATTAGCACTGACGAAGTAGAGCAGACCTCGGTTAAAAAGCAGCCATCGGCCTGCGTCGGCTAGATTTTCTAGACTGGCAACATTCTTTGTGACCGAGTGAATAGAAGAAGAAAAGACAAATATTTTTTTTTGTCTTAACCTGTCGGATAAGTGGAGTGGTTCACTCTGCCTTAATGTTCAGCAATGATTGGGCCTCTCATACATGGACTGAATGTTAATAGACAAATATCTCTTATGCTTATTAATGAGCTATGTTAAACTAACCAGTTACCACCAGTAACTCAATATTTGTCTTATGGATGTGAGTATCTTCTCATCTGAGAAAACAAACGAGCAGTTCCCACAATGTTAAACCAATTAGGAAAAGTGCCACACCTTAAACAACAACTCTAGTTTCCCATGAAATTAACCAAACACATTTTTCATGTTAAGAAGAAAAGCTCTAGGTGAAAGCTTTTCACAGAACATGACACAGAAACATTATGTCAACACAGTAACAGCAACATTAGGAGGCAGATTAGCTTATAAATCAGTGAGTGTGTGCACTTACTGGTGAAACTGGCATCTTGCCTTCTTGTTTCTTAGAGGAAGGGGGACTTTTAGGTGTACACGGGCTTTCTTGACCTTTCCGCAGCTTCTGGCCCATCACAGACAACCAGTCCATAACTGAAGAGAAGTTCTCCTTGCCAGTTTGCCTAGCTTGCATGCTAGAGGCTTGCATGTCCTCTGTGTGACAGCCTGTTTGTATCTGGTTCTCCTGAGCAGTACAGCAGATACCAGATAGCGTCCGGCTTCTCTTGGTCACAGGGTAAAGTTCAGTAACACCGTCACACTCTTCTGCACCTTCACAGGCTGCAGATGTACCGTCACCAGTCCCCAGCCTGCGTTTGACTCGTCGATCTGTGGGAGAGGTGCTGCTTACAACACTCTGGGGACACAGGCTGAGCACCTTAAGGGGATGAGGGGTGATTTTACCAGGGGATCCACGCCTTGGGGATAACCACTGCTTGATGGAAGATGGTGTTCTCTGGCGAACAGCAATTGCCTTTGCATCCCGAGACTGGATAGGTGAAGTGGTGCTAGAGGGTAGAGGCAGGGCAGCCCCACTGTGAGCACAGGAAGCTAGCTGGGGTGAGGCCAGGCTTCCAAGACTCTCTCTCCTCTGGGTTTTTGCAGGGGATGTTTCAGCTTCGATTGACAGTTCTGAACAAGAAACAGAAGTATTTGTTAATTCAGGAGGGACACAATGAGTAACTTGTGCAAAAGCAACGATTCATGAAGAACTTCCTCTGTATTTCATATGTTTAGGCAGCAGCTGAGAAATGGGACCAGAAAAAATTTTCTAAGCAAAATAGGAATATGAGAAAAGGACACACGGTTACACGGTTATTACACGGTAGATGTAATTCAATTGACATGTCAAGAATTGACATGACAATTGAAGGAGAATTGAAGGGTGGTTGAAATATTTACTTGTGTGTAACTTAGGGCGTGCCCAGCCCACAAGGTTGGCAACTCCCACTGTAGACTGAGTCCCATCCATTTCCCGGTGAAGCCTCCAGATCCGTACAGTGTGGTCATCAGAGCAGGAAGCAATCTGCCAACAGAGCAGTGGAGATTATGCAGAGCCTAAATCCATCTTGCTGGGCTATTAAAAGTACTTAGCTTTATAGCAGGGAAACACAAAATCCTCTAAAACAATCCTGGAGTGGGAACAGAATGAAAGCAGTATAGCTAGTCTAACCTGTTCTAATTGTCTGTGGAGTCTGAATAATTAAAAAAGTTAAAGTGTATAGCCTTACCTTAGTGAAATCTGTTGGGCACCATGTAACAGATGTCACTTCCTCACTATGCCCTTGAAGCATCATGGGAGGATGTTGAGGATCAGAGATCTAAAATGTAAATATAAAACCCAAAATAAACCATCCGATTGCCCTAAAACAAAACTATTTCCATCATATAAAGGGCAAATAAAATAAAAACCTTACCTTCCAAATGTATGTGTGATTGTCACTCGAGCCGCTGGCCAAGAACTGGTCATCTGGGCTAATAGAGGACTTTATATAAAACGATGAGTTCTGGTGGCCACTGAAAACTGCCACTGTGGATGTAAACACAAATCATTATTATGATAGGGCAAAAAAAAAAAAATTTTAAAAAATGCACTAGACAAATAACCAATAAACAAAAATATGAGCATAAAGGAATGATCAGAGAAATCCAAATTTTATTTATGTCCTGTCTAGTTTTCCCTACTATAATGTAATGCGTTTCAAAATGGCTGCCTGATTTGTAGTGGTTTCAGTATTAACCAAACAACATGGTGCTGGTTATGACTTTGGATTTTAACATACTCAGGTCTGACTTTAACTTCTCAGAATACGCTTGCATAAGCACACAAAACGTCCCTGAATTTCCTGTGTAACCACCGTGACCTTGTTGCTTTACTCTCTACTCCCCATGACTTTTAAAGAACAGGACATTGGTTTGCAGCCCCATCTAGTGATACACAATGGTAACAAAATGCCTAACGTTAAACTGGGAACTGCTTATTTTAGTACACGATATACCGTATGTAGTATAAGGGTACGAGTCTTGTTTACCTGGAGTTGTTTTTAGTCCACTGACATTAAACATGTAGATATTATCATCGGTACAGTTGCACATGACGTTGGATCTTGTGGAGTCCAGAACAAGTCCTGAATAACCTGCAACACATGTCAAATATTCATCGTATTTTTCATAATTGAGCCCTCAGAAAATATAAGATGCCCAGCAGAGTGCAGAACTTACCCAGTCGCACGCGCATGGAAGAACCAGGGTACTGGTATGTCTGCAGTGGAACAGGATCCTGACGGTGTGCAGTGTAGTTCTTTCTCAGATCCCACATCTTAATTACTCTGTTTAGCAGGAATGAAATATAAACATTAAGTTTGATTTACACTTAAAGTAATTTCATAATGACGCGTTAGCAACAAGTAACAGTAGTTCCGTACCCATCAACAGCCCCTGAAGAGATGAGGGTGTGTTCATCCCGAAACAAAACTACTGTGACACTTTGCTGGGTATCCTGTACAAAAGATGAAGTGACATAAGATCAGCCATGCCTCTTCCCCTCACTTGTATTAAATTCAATTAATATGGTCAGTTATTAAGGAAACTCACCACACTGGGAGCCATCCCACGCATGCTGCTGCGTCGCTTCTTTGTTTTAGACGGTGGGTTTGGCTCAGCTTTGTTGTGAGCACCACTGATCTGTTTCACTTGTCTGTAGAAACCATCTGAGAGGAAAGTACAATAAGATGAAATCCTGCCAAATATAAGATTAACCCCAAGTTTTCTGCTTCTGCTTTATGCAGGCCATTAAAAACAACAACTAGCAACCATCAGAAATGTATTTTGAGTCAATACCTTTTTTGCTACACCTCATGTCCCAGACCATAATATTCCCATCTCTGGCTCCAGTACAGAAGACAGCTGTTAAACATAGGACAAAACAAAGCTTCATTGAGGTGACAGATATACAAGTTAAATGAAGAATTTCACTCTGTGTGCACACACCTATTCACAACAATATAAAACAAAAAACTGTTTCTTATCTTTTACTTGTAACAACTGAATAGGATTTCTGCATGTAATAGTCATACTGTACCAAAACAGCTGGAAAAAGCTTCCAATAATCAACATGTTATCATAGCGTCTATGCTGAATTATATCAGAGCAGTTCCAACAATGTTGACTAATAACGAATAATATAAAATACACATAACTGCAGTGCTTGGCTGTGACTTCAGAAAAAACAAGGAGTATTCATATATTTGGTTTGATATATAATTTACCTTTCTCTTCTGGCATGAATGCAACAGACTTGAGGCTGCAGAGGTGGCCCTTGAAGCTGCCCAACAGATCTCCTGACTTCACATCCCACAGCCTGGCCATCTGATCACCTGCAGCAGTCACCTGAGGATGATACATGAATGAGTTCACAGTGTGCATTACATGCAGCAAAAACAAAACAAAATTCACAGTGAACAAACAGCATGAAATCACACATACTTACCAATTGAGGCTCTCCTGGTACCCAGGCTATGTCAAAGACAGCATTGTCATGAGCCAGCCATTCTGGAAAGTGCATAGACTATTAGCCAGTGTTATTCCCTGATGATGGACAGGACATGCGTGAATAAAGGAGTCGCCACACATACCTTTAAGAAGTGGGTTTTCTCGACTCTCTGTGTTGTAGATCCTAACAATGCCTTCTTCATTAGCTGCTGCCAGGACATTTGACAGGTCCCCAGCTAAGAAGAGAGGAGGGCACTCCAGTTAGACAAATGACAGCAGCCACTTCCTCATATGTTTCCAAGCTAATATAAAACGCAAATGATTACCACAGGAGAAAGCCAATCCAAACGGTGGCACAGAGTCACCCTGGTTCCCATAAGAGATATGTTCATCATGGCGGACACACTGGTAGCCTTGCAGCAGAGAGCTCAAAGGATATGTGGCATCTGCAGGAAGGGCTGTGTAAAAAGTAGTCAGTTTTAGAATCTATACAGCATATTGTTCTGTAATAACTGTTCCTACACAAAGAAAATGTCCTGTCCAAAGGTTTGATGGTTGTTTTCTGTGATGCATGGCATTCTGCAGTTAATAATATTTCATAGACAACTTTAGTAGACTGTTAACTGAAAAATAATATTAGGAAAATAAACAAATTATGAATCAACTCATTAGTGGCAGCCTTATTATATGCCTGGAGTTAGTGAGCCAAACCTCTTAAGGTTTTAAATCACTAAGCAACTATGTTCATTATTTAAGTCTAACTATAACCACTTTAATAACATGACCACAACTTGAAACTTTTTTTTTTCTTTAGAGCAGGAGGCATCTGCAGTTATGAAACTAAATTTGTGAGAGCACACGTGTCAAACACACTTTAACTGACAATCTATATTCTTGATGTTAATTGTTAACCGTCCTTCATTATGGAAATAGGCTGCGATTGTGTTTTCGCAGTTCTGCATTGAAAGCACTGAATATAACATGTGGTTTATTAAACTTGTATTTACATCTTAACTCAATTGTACACCACTTGTATTTTAAATGAATATTATCTAAAGCTTTCACATACCACCTGGAGTACCACTAGGGGTCCACACACCCCCATTTTAGAAGCACTGTGTAAAGCTATCAAGCAGTATAGGGACCATGAACCTTCACAGACAAGCAGTATAGAAAGTATTTAAAATAACTGTAACACCACTGATCTATAGCCAAATCATAAACATAAATTAAGGCAATAGTGAAATAAACCAATGCAACAGTAAACCACTGAAATGAGCCATTTTACTTCATAGCGAGCAAACTCTTTCACGCTTTGGTTGAAGTAAATTAAGTTTTTTTCCCTTTTTTTTTTCAGCATGTGTTACAATAATTCATGATCTAACCGGGGTTTGATTTAAACAAGAAAAAAGGAAACAGGAACAGGAATTACCAGCTGGTTAACTTTACCGACACCACCTCATATTGTTGATGTAAGATAAAGTTTAATTTAATGTGCTCACTAAATAAAGCTGCCATAGCAGCAACAGTGCTACACGACCAAAGATCCAACTTTAAACTGCAGTGTGTTTATCAGTCTAGATATAAAACAGCGCTTTGTGAGGATGTGTATGTGTGGGATAGCTAAATTCACTAGCTGAGCACAATAACTACCACAGATCTCCAGTAAAACTCACCATGCTGCCTCCGTCTGCCCAGTCCTCTGTCCACAATAGAGCGGAAAAGCATCCCGACACTCCAGCAGGAGATCTGAATATATATAATTAATTTAACAACACCGAGAAGTTAGTCAGATCGTCGGCTGATGCCCTTTTACTCCGTGCTGCAGCCGCTTATCTTTCCCGCGAACAGACCATCTGAACACAGGGACTGAATCCCCCGCTAAAGTTGCTTCTCTCGCTACCATTGGTCGAAACAGCGACTTCCTCACATGCATCACTTCCGCATCCGCTTTCTCTGGTCATCTGCTTTGTAAAGTTTGCTACAGTCACCACCAAATACACTATTTATCTACCTCAATTCTTTTGCACTTTAAGTGATTTTAAACTTAATTAATATCTTGACTTTAAACAGTGTGTAATAAAAGTACAATAAAAAGTATATCGTTAACCTAAAAGTAAAAGTACCTCAGAATTGTATCATATAGAGCCTCATTACATTTTTTTATTCGCAAATGCCTATAACTGTAAAAAAAACTGTTCAGGTGTTCTGTATGTGAAGAAAGATGCACATGAAGAAAGAACACGTCATGGGTGTTTTATTCTGAAAAGGCGGAAGTAGTGTTGCTGTAACTTCAGGTTTGAATGTGTTGTAGCTGCCGCTAGCATATAAATGCTAACGGCTAATGTTTGCAGCAAAGCCCGCTAGTTTAACATAATAATAATAATAATGTCGCTTTCAACTGCCCGCTCATTCTTATCAGAGGCTTGTTATGGGGAACAAGAACTCGATGCCAATTCGGCTCTTATGGAGCTGGACAAAGGTGCGTTAGCAGCCGGCTAGCGAGTTAGCATACTGCTCTTTCAGCCTTGTGTTTTGTGTCTTATTCATGTGATGGTTTTGCCAATTGATGCTAATTACGGGAGATGTCGCTGGATTGTTGTGACAAGTGAAATTGCTTTATTTCCAGGGTTGCGGTCGGGGAAGTTAGGAGAGCAGTGTGAGGCAGTAGTGCTGTTTCCCAAACTCTTCCAGAAGTACCCTTTTCCCATCCTCATCAACTCAGCATTTCTCAAACTGGCAGACATCTTCAGACTTGGGTATGGATGCTATTTAATGTGGAATTGCTCAGTTAATTCGAATCTGTCATCACTGCTGCACTCCCATGATGATGTTTTGTATTTTATTGTTGTTGTGCTGCTGTTCTTTTCTCGTCTTCTCTTCTTTTATCTCTACACTTTTCACTCACCACAACCAGTCGAGGCAGATGGCCGCCTCACCCTGAGCCTGGTTCTGGTAGAGGTTTCTTCCTTTCTTTAAAGGGAGTTTTTCCTCTCCACTGTTGCCCAGTGTTTGCTCATGGGGGATTTGTTGGGCTTCTCTCTATATAAATAATTTAATTGAATCACCATATAGTCTCCAAAATGGCATTAAAGTTGAATCAGCACTAGAAGGTATTATTTCTTACATTGTCTGACAACTTAGTACATATCAGGTAAAATGTAAAGTTTGCTTAGTTTAGTTTAGAAGCTGCTGCTTCTGTTCATTCATATTAATGGCATACGTTTGTTTTTCGTTGGTCAGAAAGCAATTTAAAAACACTTTATGCTGTGGTAGTTTATGTTAAAAATAATAGGACTACACTAACACTATATTAACATTTTTTTCATGCAAAACATATCTATAGTGTGGATTTATTAAATTCCTGTCTCTGTCTTTTCAGGAACAACTTCCTGCGCCTCTGTGTGCTAAAAGTAACTCAACAGAGTGAGAAACACTTGGAGAAGATCCTCAATGTGGACGAATTTGTTAAAAGGGTGTTTTCAGTCATCCATAGTAATGACCCTGTGGCCAGAGCAATCACACTGAGGTATTATTGTGGTTGATCAAAGTTGTACATTTTACTAGTTGGCAAAGAAATGCCATAATGTCGTACTAATGTATAGTCCCAAAATAAATGAGTGCTACCAGCTTGCCATCTTCCTATTCACTCTTATAATGTGGGTTTAAACAAACGGTAACATTGCTGTTCCTTCTGTTCAGGATGCTTGGTAGTCTGGCCTCCATCATCCCAGAGAGGAAGAATGCCCACCACAGTATTCGCCAAAGTCTGGACTCCCATGACAATGTAGAAGTGGAGGCTGCCATATTTGCTGCTGCAAGCTTTTCTGCACAGTCAAAGTAATGGAAACTGTTTCTAAAATTAAACTGTAGTGAAGTACATGGTATGATGTTTTAGATGACATAAAGTTGATGCGTTTTTCTCCTCTTTCTAATTTTTGCAGAGATTTTGCCGCTGGAATTTGCAACAAAGTCAGTGAAATGATTCAAGGTGAAATAAGTATTTCTTACAGCAGTTGTCAAACATTTAAATGAAAACAAATAAATAGCATTATTATGGTTGACACTAAAACAAATACAAAAATGAACACTAAAACCTTTCAGCCTATTTAATGTTGAATTAAACATTTAAATATCTCATAGATACACTGTGATGGTTAACAGGGCATTACTTTGCAGAATCCTCAAATAATTTGCACCACCAATAATTTGCTCAATAAATCGCTCATCACTGGCCAGGCAAAGCTTTGATTTCAGAAAGTAGGTGTTTACTCTGTCTTTTACACAGTTCATGTCCTTGTTTAACTGTAACTCTAACCCCAGGTTTAGACACTCCAGTGGATCTGAAGCTGAAGCTGATCCCCATGCTGCAGCACATGCATCATGATGCCAGTTTAGCTTCCAGCAGCAGAGAGCTGCTACAGCATCTGGTGAGCTCTTACCCCTCTACTCCCATGGTGATAGTCACCCTGCACACCTTCACCCAGCTGGCTGCCTCTTCCCTTATTGATATTCCCAAGCAGGTAGGGATCATCAACAGTTTTTTACTCTGTGTGCCTACTGAGACATAGATATGTCTGTCTTTATTGTTTAGCTGTTGACAACATAGTTCTTTTGTTGTTATTAAGGTTTGTACTGGGGTATCTTTAATGGAAATTATGAAATCTTTATTTATACAGTTACAGCTTCTCCTTCAATACCTCAAAGATGACCCAAGAAAAGCTGTGAAAAGGCTCGCAATTAATGATCTAAAGCTCCTGGCTAAAAAGGCCCCCCATCTTTGGATCAGAGAAAACACTCAGGTTAAGTTTTAGAATTTGAAATCACACTGCAGAATTTTCTTCATGCTGGTTTTAAACATAGATAGTTAATGTGATTGTATTTATGCCTACAGATCCTGTGTGAGTGTGCCTTGACTAGCCCCTATAACAGTTTGAAGCTGGGGATGTTGGTTGTCCTCTCCACCCTCTCGGGAACAATTGCAATCAAACAGTACTTTGGTAATACGTCAGCGGCTTTACACGTACATTTCCAATTATGAAAAACAGGAACAATTCTGAACCAATGTTATTCTGCCAAAACTCCTTCAGGTGGATCTTCGGTTCCGCCCAGACTCACTGACCTGGTTAAACTGGCACAAGAATGCTGTTACCACAGCGACCTGGCAGTCGCTGCTCATGGGGTAATAGTGCTCTCCAACATTGCCATGTCGTGTCCAGAAAAAGGTTAGTTACAGTTGCTAATGCCATCTCACTAACTAATACTTGCTGTTGTTTGTCAAAGCTCAGTGCCGCTATTCTGTGTGTTTCTCCTCTTCAGATATAGTACAGCTGGAGCAGGACACAGTTTTAGGAGTGGAGTCCCTTTTGATGCTTTGCAGTCAGGACAGCAGCCCCAGCTCCCAGGCTACACTCAAAGTAAGACATTATATCCACAAGGCAGTCGACATCAATACATCCAGAAAAGAGCGACATATTGACCCTATTGAATTTTTCCTACCATTCAAAGTAACTTAAAGGCACTTCACATAAGGTATTATATATATATTTATAGCCAAATGATATTAAGAAAGAATTAACAAAGTAAGAAAGTAAGAGAAACATTGAGGTGGCATTTGAATTCATATTTTAGCAGGAAATTACAAAAGGTATTAGATTATTTATACATTTATCTTAATTAAGACCCAAATTGTTAAATATTTTATTTAATATTTGCCAGCCAAATCTGAAGAAAGAAATAAGAGGAATCTCCTATGAGAGCATAACTCAGTTAAGTTTAATTATCACAACTTTAATTGTGACAAACATCGTCACAACAATACCATCAAATGCCCCTAAAACCTTTAATTTTCTTTGTCACCTCTTTCCTGGAAACTTGTTAATGATTTAGTACAATGTGAATGGTAACCAGTCCAGCCAATTCAGTTTTAAAAATGTCATAATGCCCTTTTTTGTATTTCTATTTTTCCCAATCCCAGACAGCCCTCACCTCATTGGTTAAACTACTGAAAAGTCAACCCCATCTCAGCCAGTCAGTTGTGGAGTTCCTGCTCGGCCAGCTGCACTTATCCTGCGATTCCTCTCGTGTTCTTATGTGCCACACTCTAGCAGCCATCACCACCCACCTGCCAGTGCTGGGCAGCGGTATGCTGGGAGATCTGGTGGACCTCTATAGAGTGGCCAGTCACTCCTCAACTGACAAGCAGCAAGAGCTTCTGGTGAGAGTCTTTGAGTCAGCCTACATATAGTTAGGTCCATAAATCACGGAGTGATGATTTTTTAGCATTTGGCATCTGTACATCACCACACTGAATTTTGCTATGTCTCTAAGAAAAAGATTTTACAGATGAAAGATTGTAGTTGTACCCTCACATGCAGTTCACCAGAGCTGCAGCTGACATACAGCTCACACTGTGTCTTCTGTATAGACAATGAGTCACTTTCCTAGTGTGAAGCCTGCACATGAAGGCAAATGGTAGATTCTCCTATGACAAGAACAAGGAGTTGCTAATAATGTCTTAGGTTTTTGTGTTTTTAGTCTCATATCAGTGATTTTTGAGTTTAACAACCATTTGTCCCACTGTGATTACTTTAGGTGTCCTTGGCAACAGTGATTTTTGTTGCTAGCCAGTCGTCTTTATCAGCTGATGTGAAGACTGTCATCAAACAGCAGCTGGAGAAAGGTGCCAATGGCTGGACCGTGTACCGCATCGCACGGCAAGCTTCACGCATGGTAATCTTGTACTTAACGAATGCTTCCCCACATCTGCTTGTTTATTTCATTAGTGTTTTCCAAAGATACCGTTGACCTGTTGACATTTTAATACATCTCACTTTGTATGTCTGTGTTGTTAAGGTCTGATCTTAACTGACTAGAGCAGTTCTGAGCCACAAAAATTAAAATATATCTGTGCTCTAAAATGGTTTTGCAATTATGGCTGTTGAAACTGGTAACTGCCAACCTGGGCAATGGCATTTTTGTTTGTCATGAGTATTCTTGTCATTTGTCATTCTTCTGATCTGAAGGGCTGCCATGAGTTCTCCAGCGAGCTGTATCAGAGTCTGCGGACTCGTGTGGCATCAGAGCACTTCTACTTCTGGCTGAACAGCCTGAAGGAGTTTTCCCAGGCTGAGCAGTGCCTGAATCACGTGGAGGATGGAGACTACAGTGGAGCCATGAGTGCCATTGCAGAGGCCCTGCGCTCCTACCAAAAGGGCATCGCCTCCCTCACGGTCAGTTTACTGTCAGGCATCTGCTTGTCAAAAAACATTAATACTGCTCCTCTTTCACCAGCGACAGAACGCTTAAAGCTGCTCAGAGTCAGTCTAGAGAGAGTTCCTACTGAAGCTGCTTTTAAACCATCTCAGATTTTAATGTATTATCTCACCTAATACCTGACTGTATCTTGTTGGGTTAACTCAAGAAGACTTTTAATTATTTAACTGTGGTGTTTAAGTACATTTATCTGACTAATCCCTACCTCCAGGCTGCCAGCACTCCTCTGAGCCCACTTACATTCCAGTGCGAGTTCATTAAGCTGCGGATCGACACCCTGCAAGCCCTGTCACAGCTCATTTGTACCTGCAACAGCCTGAAAACCAGTCCTCCTCCTGCTATCGCCACCACCATCGCCCTTACTTCAGGCAATGACCTGCAGCGGTGTGGCCGCATTTCCATGCAGGTAAAGCAGTGTATTATGGTCTGTATGAGGTGGCCAGCCTACAGAGTAGCGCTGTGTTTGTAACACGTTATATACGCATCCAATTCTTAGTTTTAAATCATAGATCCTGTTTAAAGAAAAAGTATTCGGAGGAAGTTTTTACTAATATTAATCAAGGCTTTAATAAATGTGGGAACTTAAAATAGTAGTAAATGTCAACAGAAACAAATGCTACAAATGGACTGAAGGAGCAGGTAAATAAATAAATCATGGGTAAAAGCCAGCAGCAGCAGGAAGCCATGAGTAAATCTGCAGTTCCCTGACCAGGATGTGTGTATCCAAGAATACAAATTGTGCTTACGCTGTGGAAAATCCTTAAATCACTGCCGTGGCTCCTTTATGCAGATGAAGGTGTGTATGGATGAGTTCAGACGTCTTGCTGCTCGCTATGCTGATTTACATCAGTCCTCATTTGATGCTGACTATGCCACTCTTCGCAATGTGGAGCTGTATCCTTAAACATGCCTTAGTTACATTACATTAGCAGTTTTGTTTGTTTTTATGATTCAACTGTGATTCCTATACTGTTTTGTCTTTTGCCAATATTGCTGGTCAATTTTCTTTAACTGTGTATCCAGACAACAACAGAGCTGTTTGCTTGTCTCCCATGTAATCGAAGCTCTGATACTGGACCCACAGGCAGCCAGGTGAGAGCTGCTGTTGCTCAGTGTGATTTGTATGAATTTGTTTGGTGATTGAGGAGAAATTTGACATTTAAATTTGTGTTAGAATTAATTGTGTATCATTGAGAGCCTGGGAGAAAATGCTGTATTGTATTGTAAATATAGCACATGAATGGAAACACCTTAAACTTCTAAGAAAAAGCTGATTCCATTTGGTCGCCATTTGATTTATGTGTTTTTTTTCAATCAAAGTGTTCATGTAATGTAAAAGTCACTATAATTAGAATAAATGCATCTTATATGATTTTATTTTTTTAGCATATTTATCACACTTAAATGATTTAGATCATCAAACCAATTTTAATATCACACAAAGAGAACCTGAGAAAATACAAAATGTAGCTTTTAAATAATGATTTCATTTATTAAGGGAAAAAAAGCTGTCCAAACCTGCCGGGCCCTGTGTGAAGAAGTAATTGCCCCCTAACCCTAATAACTGGTTGTGCCACCCTTGGCAGCAACAACTGTAATTAAGCATTTGCGTTCTGCTCGACTTTTGTCTCATCAGTCCACAGAATATTTGCCCAAAAGTCTTCTGGATAAATAGGACTTTTTCACTTAGGGCCAGGCAGGTTTGAATAGCTAATAATTGAAATAATTTAAAAACTGCATATTGTATTAACTGGGGTTATCTTTGAGTAATACTTAAATTTCACATTTAATTGTGACAAAAAAGATTCTGTATTCTAGTTTCCAGGAGTATGGCACTCTGGGCTCGGTCCAGACAGAGAGTGAATATGAGCGACGCATGATGTCGGTCTTCAACAGGGTGCTGGAGGAAGTGGAGGGCCTCACCAAGAAACACCCTCCTGTTTCATATCTGGTAAAATTAAAAGTGAACACTTGTTGATCACAAAGTTATCAGTTGTAATAAATTCCATTTTAAACTTGTATTATGTAAACTATGAAGTGTATCTGTGGAAGTAGGCTTATTCATACTTCGCCCGTTTGGAATTAAGTAGCAGTCATTTTTAAAATATTTTAATTTTGTAAACCAGTTGTTTTGTTGTTGTTTTTTTTTCCAGCATACAAATTGTCTTTGTGATGCTGTCATAGCTTTACTCAAAGTGCCGCTGTCCTTCCAGAGGTACTTCTTCCAAAAACTCCAGTCAACGAGCATCAAGGTAACTCACTACTGTATAAAAACAAAACGTTGTGTCTTTATGGTGTATGTGTTGAACTATATCTTATCTAGAAACTGTGGTTTCTCCTCAATGCAACTGGCTAAGACATGATCCTCTTAAGACAGCAATGATAGTGGTGTCAATCTTTTTATCTATTTGGCTGCAAGAAAGTAAAATGACAAACCATTCATTTTAATGTTAACAGCGTCTTTAGCACAGTGCAAGTAAATAGTGTGAATTAGCCCTTTAAAAGTCTTTCTTTAGTCTCATAAGGTTGTGTGTTTTACATTCGCCAGCTTGCCCTCTCTCCATCTCCACGAACACCGAGTGAACCGATCCCAGTTCAGAACACTCAGCAGCTCACATTAAAGGTGGAGGGGGTGGTGCAGCATGGTTCGACCCCGGGACTCTTCCGGAAGATCCAGTCTGTCTGTCTCAATGTCACTTCAGTTCTCCAGAGCAAGGCAGGGCCTGACTTCAAGGTATATAGCCTTCGTCTTTGCTTTTTGTTTAGATGGTTTATACGTGTTTAAAAATCATAGGACTGGTCTAAAATATAATAACAGTAATAATAAGGATCCTCTTCTTCGTTTTTGTCCTGCTAAGTTTATCCTTCTTTATTCCATTTTTTTTAAAGCTCAAATCTTTGCTTGCGTAGACATGTCACACACAGCTGTAGTACATACTTGGCTACATACCTTTTTGTTTAGCTGTGCTAATGATAAAGTTCCCATATTTATTGATATTTTTTTCCCCTTTTTTTAACATACAGATTCCTCTAGATTCAAAAACGAATGACATTGAACAGCGGGTAGAACCCCACAACGACTACTTTAGCACCCAGTTCTTGCTGAATTTCTCCATCCTGGGCACTCACGCTGTCACCGTAGAGGCCTCCGTGGTGGACGAGAGCGGCATGGAGTGGAAGACGGGACCCAAGACCACAGTGTCAGTCAAATCCCTGGAGGATCCATACTCCCAGCAGCTCCGCCACCAGCTGCAGCAGGGTGGCGCGCAGCCTGCCCCGCAGAGGGGTCCATACAATCGCTTCTAGCCAATGTGCCCTTGAGGGTTTCTTTGCCGTCAGAAGCAGTAGCTTGTGTACTTGACCCCTTTTTGTCTCGTAAAACTAAAATGTACATATTTTTTCGATGATTAAAAGACCAAATGTAATTTTAATGCTGCACTTCCAGTGTGATCTTTGCCGATTATGACAAACAATGTGATTATTCAAATGTTTATCTAAGTCAATATTGAATTTTCATCCTATAATTGGCCTCCAGGAAATCTAAAAGTGCTTTGAATTTCCCTTTCATATTATTAATCCAATCTTGTTTGATGTGCATTATTTTCTAGGGCAATCTAGTATTGCATGTCCTTGGATTTGCAGCGTCATCTATTCTGCATAAAGTGTAATGACATAGTTGGCCATCAGGGGGCAGGGAACCGTCATTAACTGGAGATAAAGACCTGAAGTGCACCAAAACCTCGCTGTCAAATCCAGAGTCATATGAAATATAATGCTAAAACTGAAGCAGTTACACTTTTCAACTAAGTTTAATCTGATAATTTGGGAGGTTCTACATTATAAATCATCTGGGCTTAAGCCTTGTGACTTCCATGTTCTGTTCACCAACAGTTATGACACCATGTTATACACTATCTTATATTTTAACATAATGAAATAACGATGCAAACGATCCACGGGAAGCCTTAATGCACTGATTTTAATTCACCCGCACTGATCACGTGACTGAGAACATCTTGCAGCCGGGATTTAGTCTCGGTGACTATTTAGCGTGAAGTCATGAGATTTTGTCACAAAATTAGAAAACCAGTTTATTGTTAGATGCTGAAACCATCAGCACTTGACATTTGCGTCTGCGCATTCCATTACGTCAAGTGGGAGGAAACCACAGCTGGAGCAACAATTGAACTTCCGCACGATTTCAAATTAAAAGCAGATACTACAATGTGAAATTTTTTAAAAAAATGTTCATTTGGCAACGATAAGAAGCTAATTTCTACATGAGATGCTCTTCTTTTTAGGTAACATTAGATTTGTATTTAACAATCTGGTAATTTACTCCCTGATGTTTAAGATGGATGTAAAGTGCAGTATTAACATCAGGATTTGAAGTTATAAGATTATAAATAAAGAATAGTGATTTAAGAGCAGCTTTAGAAATGTGAAAGTCTTTGATTGCCACTCTCCAAACAATCTATTTTAGAAGTGAACAGCTTTATATTTGCCAATTTGTGCACACTTTATTTATGACACTGTTATATTTAGATGCTGATGAACACTGAAATGTATGTGTCAGGGGTTGATGGAGACCCAGAAGTAAAATTCCTTCTCATACGGAAGTTGCACTAGTACGAGCAGTTGATGATATACAGTACTGTGCAAGCAGTTTAGTCACAAAAAGTGAATTGAGGGCATTTGCCACAATAATTATACAGAAGTGCACAGTTAAAAAAAAAAAAAAAAAAAAAAAAAAAAATAAAAAAAAAATATTAAAAAAAAAAAAAAAAAAAAAA
>OMLM01003701.1:135286-167706 GCA_900302695.1 Helostoma temminkii
CCAATATTTGGAGTAACCATCATTTGCCTTTAAAACGGCACCGGTTCTTCTTGGCAGTGAGATTGAGTTCAGGACTCTGTAGGGACAGTGCCTGTTGCAGATTCCCTTCTTCTTCTACTTGTTGTTATGAATCTGACTGCATGTGTAATGGTGTGAATTAATTTGGGACCAATCAGATGGTTAATATAATTCACTACAGTACAATGCTCAAAAAAAAATAAAGGGAACACTTAAATAACACATGCTAGATCTCAATGAACAAAGTCTTCCAGTTGAAAGTCTTTATTCATTACATAGTGGAATGCATCAAAAATAACATAAGAATGATCACTGGAAATCAAAATCGTTATCCCATGGAGGTCTGAATTCAGAATCATACTCAAAATAAAAATGGAAAAGTCAGATCACAGGGTGATCCAACAATTTAAAATGAGGCTCAGTAGTGTGTGTGGCCTCCACGTGCCTGCATGCACGCCCTACGTCTAGGCTACGTCAGGATGTTCTCCTGAGGTATTCCCTCCCAGACCTGGATCAGAGCATCAGTCAACTCCTGGACAGTCTGTGGTGCAACGTGACGTCGGTGGATGGAACGAGACATGATGTCCCAGAGGTGTTTGATTGGATTCAGGTCTGGGGAACGGGCAGGTCAGTCCATAGCATCAATGCCTTCATCATGTAGGAACTGAGGCCTAGCATTGTCGTGCATCAGAAGGAACCCAGGGCCCACTGCACCAGCATACGGTCTTACAATGGGTCTGAGCACAGGGTGCCAATGGAGAATCTGCCAATCCTGGTGTTCTCTGGCAAATGCCAATCGGCCTGCACAGTGTTGGGCTGTGAACACAGGCCCCACTTGTGGATGTCGGGCCCTCATACCACTCTCATGGAGTCTGTTTCTGACAGTTTGAGCAGAAACATGCACATTAGTGGCCGACTGGAGGTCATTATGTAGGGATCTGGCAGTGCTCCTCCTGTTCCTCCTTGCACAAAGGAGCAGATAGTGGTCCTGCTGCTGGGTTGTTGCCCTCCTATGGCCCCCTCCACATTTCCTGGTGTTCAGGCCTGTCTCTTGGTATCTCCTCCATGCTCTTGACACTGTGCTGGGAGACACAGCAAACCTTCTTACCTTGTTGTGCATTGATGTACCATCCTGGCTGAGCTGCATTACCTGAGCAACTTCTGTGGGTTGCAGACACCACGTCATGCTACCTCTAGTGGTGATTTTAAATTTTTTTAAAAAATAAATAAAAAAAAATCAGCCAGAAAGGATGAGGACAGGGAAATGATCTGTGGCCAGAACCGTTCCTTTATAGTGGTTGTCTTGCTAATTGCCTCTAATTTCCACCTGTTGTCTGTTCCATTTGCACAACAGCAGGTGAAATTGATTTACAATCAGTGTTGCTTCCTAACTGGACAGGTTCATATTCCAGGAGTGTGATGGATGTGGACTTTCATTGAAATGATTATGTGTTCCCTTTATTTTTTTGAGCAGTGTATTTACACAGTATTGTATACTTTCACTTTAGTGTGTGGTTTTGCCGTTGTGCTTTCTGCTGGCTTCTTGCCAACATTGTTTTTAAATAGAAATTATGGAGCAGAATGTAATAAACAATCCATTTAAAAATCGGGCTGAAATAGATAATCTCAGAGCGGATTTATAAATCTTCATCTCTAGGGCTCTGAAGAAAGTGGTGATTTTATTTTGAAAGCGGGAGGAGACTGATTTCCGTTCTGGCTGTGTTGATCTTTTGTGGACTCTGACGCGGTAGGAATCAGGTCTGGACACGGATAACGGGTCTTGTAAGCCCAGAAACGAAAAATCGATGCCATTCGTATTTGCTGTGAACGTTTACAGCTTGTGTAGCGTTTGCATAACCCACAGTATTGATCCCAGACCGGGACGGAACCGCCTCTCGTTTTAGTCTCCGATGGGAGCTAGCTAACAGTTAACTTGACGACGACGGTGATGATGATGCATCAGAGGAATAATCCCGGTGTCTCTGACTGAGATGGAGCCAGCGACGCTCAAGTGGACTTGCTTGCTAGCTAGCTAGCGAGCTAACGGTGCCCGCCGGGAGTCACAGCGCCCCAGCAGCCCTGGATAGCGGTAGCTAAATGGGTACAACTGCGGTCTTATCGCGCAGGGTTTGTTGCAACGCTAAGGCCACCAGACGATTTCACCTATGTTCCCAGATTTTATAGATCGATCATGTCAACTAGCATAAATTGCTAACTTGACCGTTTGGGTTAGCTACACGTGACACACTTTATCTCGCCCCAACAATTAGCTGCTCGTTGCTCTGTCCTTGGATGCTTCAGTGACATTAACTGGGTGAGTAACGTGAGCTAACAGACTCTTATTAACGTTAAACTTCGGGGTCTGACTATTTTCTGGACGAGGCGCCTCTGGTACTGGACACTGACCAGCCCCAGACATCCGGCATTACAGTTAACCTTTGGGTTTTATAAAAAAAATGACCGAATAACTTAACCCAGCTGATAACTTTACATCTGTTGAATGTCGCAATAAAAGGCGTGTAGCCTACACGTTTCTCAACAGCTGGTCCCGTTATGCTAACTCAGCCTACTGCTAGCTAGGAAGCCATAAAGTACTCGACCGCGTCCCATGCGACTGGTCCTTTTATGGTCCTGCCTTTTCGTGCATTATCTTTATGGCTAGGTGGGTAGCTAGCAGGCGGCCACGAATAACAAGCAGTCCGGGTTAATTTCTCTTGATTAACCACCAGGAGATAACAATCACCGGGCGTGCGTTACATTGAAATTCAGCGGAGTGAGCTAGCCGCCTCCTTCAGCTTTTAGCGGCGGACTCCCTCCTCTTAGTTTCCACACTGTGCTGCGACGTTGGCTCATTTTGAGGATTTGTGTCCCGTTCCCAGCACAGGGTTTGTTTACAGTAAGAATAACGTTGTGTACACGGATGACTCACTTTTGTCTTTGTGCTCAGCTAGCCGGGCTAACTGCCTCTGTGTCTCAGTTTCAGACGGTGCGAATCAGGATGGCACAGCTCGTGGACGGGGCCGGTAAACTGGGCTGGGTTCTGCTCAGGTCCGTCATCCGCTTTGTGTTTATGTTCTTCAACAACTGTGTAGCCATCCCATCGTACTGCTTGTACCTGCTGGTTCTACAGCCGCTGAGAATATGGGACAGCTCCACTTTCTGGCACATTGAGGGAGTCATGTTCAAGTGGTTGCTAGCCATGGTTTCTTCGTGGGGCTGGGTTGCCGGCTACACAGGTAAGATGTTTAATCAGTTATACACATTTTTTTTGTTCATATGAGCTTAATGGTACATGCACACAGTTGCAACACCCAGTTTGTGCTTCATGTTAAAGCTCCACTTATCAGAAGAGGCTTTAGAAACTTCCTGCTGTTCTGTAAGAGGCTCCGAAACCACTGGTTAAAGTCCTCTAAGTAGTAGTAAATTATGTAAGTGTATTATTAGTTGTACAGAGAGAGCAAGGATGTGCCACGTCTGTCTGCTTCAAGTAATAAACACAGTCACGTTTATTTTTTGAACACAGCAGACAGGATGCAGCTTAATCCAGCTGGTTAGGACATCACGAGGAGTTTGGAAGTACCAATGAGCTTTTCAACCGTGTTTTTTAAAATGAGAAACAGATGCTTATTTCTGTGACTGTATCTTAAACTAGCGTCTCCCCAGCTGATCGCAGGCCAGTGTGTAGTTGCTATCCCTCTGCTCTCTCAGCTGGAATTGGAAACTAAGTCAGTTCCAGGGGCAGGCAGGGCAAATCATTGAATAACAATGAGCCGGTGGAAGAAAAATGAATAACAATGCTTATCTTTGTTTTGAAACTTAAGAGGCACAGCTGCTTTTTGCTCCGCTTTGAATAGAGCATTTCCATACGATGAAGATAAGTCGATTCTGTAACAGTGAAAACCTTATCTCGAACTGCATAGCTCAGCCTGTTGCTATTTGAGTGCATATAGTATGCAAATGTTTTTATTAACGGTTCAACTGGTTCTGGTTAACATTCACAGACGGGGAGCATTTCCAGTGCAGCTTAAACAATTGGTTGATTAATTGATTACAGCAATTATTTAGATAACATAATAATCCTTTCAGTCACGTATTTGCTTGTTCCGGCTTCGAATGCGACTTTGATCGTGTGTTGATGTGATTTTCTGCTTTTCCGTTTCATATGTCGTGGAATCGATTACATTTGGCTTTTGGATTTTCGTTTGGTGAAAGAAGTCCATTTAAAATTTGTGAAACCCGCTTTGTCATTCCACAGCTCATTCAGTTAATCAGGGTTTGCTTGATAATGAAAGTATTTGTTAGTTGCAGCCTTAATTATGTGATTTGCTACCGAGGCGACTGTTAATTATTTGTGCTGGTTGTACAGAGGCAGAGCGGTGAACTTCAGTAACAGGTATGGTTGAAGAATATCATTAGCATTTGTTGTGTCTGCTCAGCTGACTGGTTAAGTTATTCAGCAGGTCACCGGTGTTTGGTTTCAGAGAGCTGCAAGCAAAATGCTTACAAATTGCTAAGTGGTGAACATTGTGAGCAACAAGGCACTGATTAATAATGCAAGTGCTCAGCCTATGGAATAACTAGTGTTGAATTGAGCAATACATGTTAGAGACCTTGATTGAAAGTGTTCAGCAATGAGGTATTGTATCACTGTAATAAACTGTAATTTAGATTCAGCTGTAAATATTAGGCTACATTCAAACAGCAGGTAGATATTTTTAACGCTTAAGTAGGTTCGTGCGTATGTGCTTTTTATTCTGCGAACAATAAATACTTGCAAAGCAAACGTAGCATAAAGTAGCTTGTTTTATTAGAAGTCAGCTTGCAGTAGTTGTACAGTATGTGTAAGTTTGTGTTGACCTGCAGTCAAGAGCATGGGTCAAAAAAACACATTTGAAGTTTTTCTTTTACATTTACGGTACATACACATTTTTTCCATTTTTTTTTTGAGAAGTATCAACATGAAATATGTACATACAGTATTTATGTGTAGTACTGATTAACTTTATGTTGTTAACAATTTGGCACTCTTTAAGCTGAAAGTCTTTAGTAGCTGCATTAAATAGACAATTAACAATAATTAATTATTGTCATAAGCCAGTGATATGAACAGGGATATGGTTGTACAAAACAAGTATTTTCAGTATGTGAACTTGGGCTTTTAGAAATCGGAGACATGACGATAAATTGAATCATTGTAAAAACGATCAACATATTCATCAAAAATGTAAATATTCTTTAGCTGTCTCCTTTAAAACTTAAATCTGAGTCCTCCTAGCTGGTTTTGTGTTATTTATGTTATACATAAAGAGAGAGACTTAATTCTACTGACGTTGTTACCAGCTGTAAAGTTTTCAGCCAACTGGCCTTTACTGAACTAGAAGTTAAATCTTAAACTTCTTGTAGAGGCTTAGATTCAATCATTAATTGAAGTATGAAAGTTAGAGCATGTGTAGTAGTGAATTCACTCCGTTATCCTCTAGTGTGTACCCTTAAATATTAGCTGAACTTTATTTCAGACCTCAGCTGGGAGCAGCATCCTGCATTCCTAGAGCCTAATTAAACGAACAGGGGTTGATGCGAGAAGATGTTTTTTGCATTGCACCAAGGAAACACTTTCAGACTGTAGTTCTTTAGGTGCTAATTTTCTTAGTGTGATATCAAGGGTCGGCTGCAACATTTGACTAATGGAAAGATTTCTCACCACCCCGCAGACAGCTTAACTTATGAAAAAGAATAATCAGACAGATATTCATCTGTGATTGCTATATACATGTTGGCCGTAGAGCTTTGGGCCAGTTATTCTCATAGAACAGTAACAGCTGATGGAGTAAAGCGCATTTCTCAGTGTGAGGTTGATCATTACTTAGTTTTTAAGGGATTCAGCCCTGTGCAGGTAACTAATCTCAGTGAAGTTTTACCTTTTACAAAGTAAAACCCCACCTAAGTCCACTATGTGTTATTTATCTTGCTACGTCAGGTAACTTCAGATACTCACATGTTGTTGTTATTATGGAAATTTTAAAAGGGGAAAGCTGGTAGTTTATTAGGAACAGAAGCTCAAGCTAATGTAGTCTGTGACATCAAAAGCTGCTGCTCATTCACTGTGATTTAGAGGAACAGGTAACTTTGGTAATTCGGGAACAAGTGGACAACAACTGGAGATCTACATATAAATGCATCAGACCAATAAACTGATTACTTCTATAATGTATGTATTTTGGTAGTATGGCTCAGAATGTACTGTATAAAACTGTATATTGACAGAAGATGCTGCTTTATGCCGTTATTTGTTTGCTGTTTGTGTCAGGCAGGCGGAGTCACGGCAAAAAGCCTTCTCACAGTACAAACTTTCCAAATTAAAAACAGTGTGTGCTAGAGCTAAACCCTTGTATCTAAAATTCAGAAACACTCCCGCCTCCTAGTGATACATGTGAAAAGAGAAGTCCGAAGCATAAGTTCTCATTTCAAATGAAGTAGGATCCACTCACAGCAAACCCAGCCGCAGCCACAAGCCAGACGGAGTCAAAAACTGGTCCTAAAACTAAACAAGCGTTCCTTTGCACAGAAGGAGCTAGATGCTACTAGTAGCTTTGCTCAGGAGACTGGCTATGCAGAGGTAAATAATAATAATAGATAAATGTAGTGAGTTAAGGTGGTATACACTGTGTGATTTTTATTTATGTTTTTATTATACTGATGTTTTTTTGGATCCATGTTGCACAGTATTCCTTTACCTAATGAGCAGAGGTATAGCTATGGTCTCGACTTTGTTTTGGCTTATCAAAGGCTTTCTGAAATTAGTTACTGGGCCTTTAAGATTGTTTTGTGTTCTGATGATGCTCCTCCTTCCGGTTACCAGCACCTCCTGCTGTGGGTTATACATTAACTTGTATGTACTGTCTTTCAACTCGACCCCTTTTGTCAACTAAAGCAGTGCAACAGTATGAGGCCTGATCAGACTGTCTCTCTCTCTCTCACACACACACACACACACACACACACACACACACACACAGAGAAATGGGCACAAACAGGTGCACTAATGCCTGGATTATAATTTCACTGCTTGTCCCGTGATGAGTCGCTGGCCTGTTGGACCTGTGAACAGATCAAAGGTGGTCACTGGAACATTTCTGTCAGTAGAGCATGCAGACATTGCACATTTGTTTCCCAGTTATGAGTTACCTTTCCCAACATTTGATGTTATGAATGCAATGTTAACATGAAACACAACATACTGTGCTTATTTATGTCCCTGTCTATATGAACAGAACATTATCCAGATGACTTGCTCTATGTCTTATGTTTATATGTGCATGTCTTATCTCTGCAGGCTTTCTTTTCTTTCTATGCTGACACGGCATTTATAGATTGGCTGCAACAATTATTAGATATTTTTTAAGCAAAAGAAAACCGTAAATATTTGAATAGAAGATAAAATATTTTGGATTACTAGTCAGGCAAAACATTTAAAGTCATTTTGGGTTTGGGGGTATTGTTTTGATATTTATACCCACCTTAATGTTTACTGGCGTGATTAGATTATTGACACGCAACTTAAATTATTGGAAAACCTCTTGAAATTCACATTTGTTTTCTTCCTTGTGATTTAGTTTCATCTTTGACACTATCCTGTTTGCCGTTCTTTGTGAGGCACTTCTAACTTCCTCTTTGAGAAGGAACAAAGTCTGGATACTCAGCCTTTTCACTCACTTAAAATGAGAATATTTGCAGCATTTCTTCCTCAGATAGTAAATCGGACTGTTGTTTGGATACAAGCAATTTGGAAATGTGAGCTTGGGTTTTGGGAAACTGTCGCCCCTTTTCAACCAACAAGAACTTGGTGCTAGCTCTCAACATAAGCACTGTGTAAGTACCTTTTGCTATTCTACCGGCTTGAGAGCCACTGTAGAGCCACGTCACTACGCTACGCCTCTGCCTTCACAGCACCACTAATGCTAAGCAACAAGCACTTCAGTGTCTCTGTACAAGTGTTTTTCCTGAGTTAGCCTAACCTCACATCCAAACACTCCCGGACAAACACTTGTTCAATGCTGCTCGTTCAATACGATAGTTTTCACTGTTGTTAAAACTAAGCGTAGCTTGTTAATGTTAGCATGTGTTAGCTTTAGCAGTTAGCGGTTACTAATTAGCAATAACTGTTATTGTTTTTTTGTTTGTTTTTTCAGTCACACTGCTGTTAAACAAATCAAATAAATGATACACTTATTTTTTATCTTTACAACAAAGCTTTGTTTTAAGTTATCTTCATGATAGTGTTAAGGGGCTCGCCCTTACACAATTGGTTCTTAGTTCTAGTCCAGCAAAGAGTTTATACGAGGTTGGCACCAGTTTTCCTGGCGGACAGCTGGTTCTTTGGCTGTGAAAAAACAAAGAATGGGTTTAAAATGAAGCACTAGCACCAAACCAGCCCTACAACCGGTTTGTTGGGAAAGGGTTATGGGGTGGACATTTTTCACCATCATCTGACCTTTCATGGACCTAACAATCATGCAAATGAGTAAATAATCTGTTGATAAATCAGTTTTTTGTTAGTTTTTTTTTCTCTCACATTGTTATTTTGGATTAATACTATATAGTACCTTGAACTACCTCTGTAGGTGATTAGTTTTAGTTTTATGATTAGTTATTTTGTTGATTTAATCATTTGATATACAAAATACTACTAAATTAGGAGACATGATTTCTCACGGACAGAGGTGATATATTGATGTACAGCTATTTTATCCTACCAAACTTTGATTGTTCACAATGGTTATAGAGAACCAGGAGAAAACTGTCACATTATTGTGTATATTCATAATATTATTAAATATTCATTGTGTTTCAGTGTTCTGAAAATGTTTTGGTACAAGACTGATCAGATTTCAGATGTGCTAAGCAGAGTAGTACTGGAGGAAATTCAGCATATATCATCTCATTTTGGAAGCTAGAGCAGAAACTGTTCTTAATTTGTTGAAGCTCTCTGTACGGCCATCGTGCTCCCACACAAGTGTTATCAGTTACTTGGCTGATTAGACTTGTTCTCTGGACTGTGTGGGTGTGTACAGATCATTTTTGATTGACATGTCGTTGACTGTCATACATTATGTTTGTTCCACCCGTTCGGGTGAGACAATTCACAGCTTTATGATGTTTTTCAGTATATTATCAACCTTAGGTGAGCATCATTGTATGTTAGATCCTCATCCGGTTTTGTCTGGTATTTTGAAACGGTTGGTCTGTGGTGTTCAACTGCGTGTGTATTGTGCGTGGAAACTTAATGTAGGCTCAGAATCAAGGAGGCAAACCGGTGTGGAATAACAGCTTGGGGTCAGTTGAGATAACATGAATGGGCAATAACATCACTTTTGTTCTGAAGCTCTAAAACATGTTTGCATGAATAGAGGCTGATGTCTGACTTCCTGGTGGACCTGTGGGGTATTAATGTGGATGAATCCATATTTTACTGTTAATGCGTTGTGATGTAATTGATACAACAACCTTAAAGCAAAAGCGTATGAGGTCAAATGAGCGTTTAGCTTAAATGAGGGTGGGAAATTAACAGCAATTCAGGATATACATTTATTCCATTTAACCATCAAGGAGACTACTGGGCTGTGTTTAATAACTGCATTTAGCCTGACCGGAATCCAGGATTCACAGTGTTTCTTTATTTTGGGGACATGGCTATGAAAAAAGTTTTGTTACATGATTTGAAAATGTACTCTTATTGTCATGTCACCTTCGATCTTTTTTGTAATGTTCAGATGAATTGCTGACACTTGTGCCTCTGGCTTTCATTCAGTGTTACAATGGTGTCATTCAAGTGTTGATGTAGTATACTGATGTAAAAAATGAGTAATGGTACATATGTAACCTTTTTCTCTGTATACATTTTTTGTTTGGTACTGATTGATATTATTAAACTTTGTAGTACAGTGTTATATTTACTTACAATTTCATTATTATAACTTACAGTACTTTATTTGTATTTATAGGTGTAATATTTATTATGTTATATTGTCTCTGGTGAAATTACTCTGCAGCTGTCATTGGCATTGTTGTTTGGTTGGTGTTGAGTCTTTGAATTTTGGCAGTCGCTTTTTCATTTAATGTCATTGTTGGCACAACAGTTGAATTTGTCCAGTTTTTCTTTGTCTGTATGAAGGCCATGAGAGTGATTTATAATTCTCAGTTGTATTTGAACCAAAGTTTGGCTGCCAGTGTTTAAACAAGAGTTTTATGACTCAAATATAAAGAAAATATGCAAATAGTCCACACAAGTCTTATTTTTATGGTACTTGTTTCTCTTTGGCCACACTCAAGCAAGGACAGCCTCAATTTTAGAGCAGATGCTGTGATACCTTCCTAGTTCTCCTGCAGAGAACGAGAAACAAGTGTAGCAACGGATGACAAGGTCAGCAGTACACCGTTTAGCTGACCACCGATACCGGATTAGACATTGTGCCTGCAGCATGGCTGTCATCCTGCTGCGCTAACTGTGTCATCTCTCAAAGACAATTTCCCTAATGTATTCTATCTGACAGATGACCCATCTCTGTGATATCATTTACGCTCGTCTCCAGCAACAATAGGGACTTCGGCATGCATGAAGGCATGCTCCTTATGAAATGACTTTGCCTTCGGGGTATATACAGCCCAGACACTCCTGTCCAGCTGCCACAGATGTGTCATTCTTCTGGAAATATGCTCTGGATTTCCATGCTTTAAGATTGATCTTATTCCACAGGGGACAGAAGGTGAGACAGAGGCCTTAATTGAACATGCCAATAACTTGTCACCTTCTGTCTCCCTTTTTAACATGACTGTTTCTATCCTAGTTCTCAGAATTTAGCATTGAAAATGTGCCTAAGTGCATCAGAGAATGTTAAATGTATAAGCAAAGTCAGTGTCTGTTCGCGTGGCTGCTCTGTCCCTACGCTGATATAATACAGTTAATAGTAACAAGCCAGTTTACTAACAGTAATTAGAGCTTCCAGTGCATTTACTGCTTGTGTGTAGTCTTGCAGAAATGTATTGTGCGCTCCAATATGTGCAAGTGAACTGCAGAATCAAGATGTGGTTTAGCATTACATCACTGAACATCATTTTGAACACGCAGAATAGCCAGCAGCAGGTACAGTGGGTTGGATTTCAAGGAGAAATGAGACCGCTTGGAACCTTTGTCATAAAAAAACCCAGGGATTTGACTTGACTTTTTAATGTGAGTCATTCACAAGTAGTCAAGGCAAGCTGCTTGAAATGCTTATCTATCTAGGGTTATGACCTTATAACTCACATAGAATTCGCAGAGGTTCTTACATGGTGTACAGATGGCATGATAAACAGATTATAGCAGCTGGTTTCATGAGCCTCTGAATGTAGAGCTCACATGACTTAATTAAGCACGTTTTGAGTTCCTCTTGATCAAAGTAGAATAATCAGTGGAAGTCAGATCAGAGGCCACGTCTCCAAGCAGCAACAGCTGTCATGTGGTACTTTACAGTAATTTTTCACACAGCCACAACTTCCCCCCCAAATGTTTTCTTTATTATTATTTTCAGTATTGTACATTGATAGTGAAGATGTCCAAATTATGAAAGAACACTTCTGGGAATTATGTAGAAGACATATTTAGCTTAGACAGCTTGGCATACTCGATCTCCCATCAGATCTGAGGTAGTCGCCTGGAATGCTTTTCAATTCCCAGACTGCTTTGTCAAGAGTTAATTTGTGACTTTTCTTGCCTTTGTAATGTACTTTAGACCATCAGTTGTCTTGTGGAGAGAGAGAGAGGGTGGGTACACAGTCAATATCCCTATTAGTGCTTCTACAACTACTGTACAAATTCTAATTATGGCAAGAAACATTCAGTTAAGTAAAGAGAAGATTCATTTTTTTTAAAAAATGAAAGTCATTCAATTCAAAAAAATATTCTGGAACTTTATTTGAATTTATGGGACCATACCACAAATGGAAGACAAAGAGCTGCCTCTGCTGCAGAGGATACATTTATTAGAAAAACCAGCCTCAGAAACCGCTGATGTACAGCACCTCACATTAGAACCCACATAAATGCTTAAAGGAGTTGAGGTGGCAGACATATTACGACATCCACTGTTTCGAAGGGACCTCGTGAGTCAGGTCTTGAACGCCAAATTGCAGCAAAGAAACCATTGCTTCATGAGAACAAACGCACAAGTAGCGGACATTAGCTTAGTAGAAAACTGTCCTTTGGTCTGATGAGTCCAAATTTGAGGTTTTTTGATTCAAACTGCTGTGTCTTTAGAGAGACGGGCAAGGAGAACGGACAGTTCCTGAAACTGTTGTTCAGACTGTGCAGCATGGAAGAGGAGGTGGTATGCTCGTGCTTTGCTGTTGAAAATGTTGGTGACTTAGTCAAAATTGAGGGGAAACTCAACCAGCACGACTACTACAGCATTTTACAGCGACATGCCATCCCCTCTGGTTTTCACATAGTGGTACCATTAAACACACCTCGTTGCTATGTAAGAGATATTTGTCAAGAAGGACCTTGGATCGAGTTTGGCAGAATGAAGGAAAAGCAGCCAAGAAGTACTCAAAACATCTGGGGTATCCTACAATATTTTTGGAAAACCATACCAGGTGACATTCCCTGGTGACGCTGAGTGAAAGAATGCCAAGAGTGTGCAAAAGGTGGCCACTTTGAAGAATTAAAAATATAAAACATTTAAACACACTGCTTACCATCTCTATGAAACATTTAACTTTTTTTGTTGACTATATAATTCCATATTTGTTCTGTCATAATGTCACTGTCTTCAGTATTGCACAATGTTGAGAAGAAAAAGGGGGAAAAAAAAAAGGAAAAACTGAAGGAGAAGGTTTGTCCAAAAATTCCCGGAGTCCCATTACATATACTAAAGAACCAGCACTCACCCAGGAAAACTAGGGTGGTGGCCCCAGGTTTTTCCTCATCTTGAACCAATAAGTGCAAGTGTCATGAGCTGAGGGCAGGACCTTCAGTGTAAATAAGAACAATGTGTTATGTATTTACCTTTCGCCATGGACACATTTGTTTGCCATAACAAACATGGTAAAAACACGTTGGACCGGTTGTGTTTAGGGAAAGTAATTTAGAAACTCTCTGCATTTTAATGTGTGAGAACGGTTTTGTCACCAGCAGCAACCCAGCTGTTTGTTCTGCCCCAGGCTTCATTAGTCCATTTTCAAGATGAACTCATCACGTTCAGCCCTGCTCATCGCTTTGACCATGATACAATGAATATGCTGCAGACTGGAGTGTTTTTTACATTAACTCTACCCAGGCATCACTTAATAAAGAAAAACAATCTTTCCTTAAACTTGTCTTGTGGTGTACTGCTTTGGATTCTCACAGTAGTCTGTGAGTAGCCTTCATCTGTGTAATGACTTCCTTAGATTTCTGAGACTGGCTTTTGGCAAAGCACATAGCAGGTACATGACCTTGAGTACAAAGACCTTGTGAGATCTTGGGTATAAAGAGAGAACCCTAGTAAGAGCATTAACTGACTTATTTTCTCTTACAACAACAATCTATTCATTTCTGTCTGTAGAATGTAGGGTCCAGTATGTTTTATTTTTTTATCAAGGTATAGTTTTTATTCATACTCCATTTTTACAGTTTCTTAGGTGCTAGTTTCCTTCTGCTGTGCTCCCCATCCCCCCACCCTACCCCCATGTGTATGGCTTTTGAATGACAAAAGTGTGCTTGATCTCTTGCACAAACTGAAATAATTCCATTGTAACATCCTGGCTGTTCTTTTGGGATTTTCCATCGCTTTGTCTGTGTTTCAGTTTTCTCCATTTGACTTGCTTACTGACTGATTGCGAGGGATTAACACCAAAACCTGAAGTTTTTCACGTGTGACACTATATTTTACTATTGTTCTCAAAAGTCAGGTATTGAAATAGGAACATTTACAACTAACTAAACCTAAAAAAAACAAATCAGACCCTGCTATGCTGTAAAAAAGCATCTTTAAAATCACTGTAAAAAGGTTTCTCGGATTCAATGCAATCCTTTTCATTTTCAGGTCCTTAAACACTTTGTCATGCACCAGATATGTCAGTTCTGTTTCGTATTGTTGTCATGTATCGCATTAGTGTCATGTTCTTGCTTTATTAAATTATATACTTCATGTCTAAAGCAGCCTTTAGCTACCTAAAAGTGGAATCCAAACATTTACTCCCCCATATAGAGTGGAAACACTCACTCACTCTGCAGCCTGACTGATGCAACATTTGCATTACACAGAACTGGAGCCGAAGCCCAAACTGCGGGGATTCCCAGTAAACGATTGTAGCCCAGCTCAATGTTTCACCTCCTTGGCCCTCTGTTAATATGCAGAGATGTTAAGTAGTGTGTTTACATTGCAAAGGAAGCTCATGTGTTCTGCAGCAGTGCTGTTATTTGTTCTGCGCTTCCTGTGTCAGTCTGATGCAGTGAATGGTTAATGAAGTAACCTGTATGCTCGCGGTAGCATTCAGCCTCTAGGTGTAAATCATGGAAGAGGGCAGAGTAGAGAACCAGTTCTTTGGGTTGTGATATACACGGTTCATTGTTGAATTGAAAGTCAGGTAGAAACACAGCTTCACTGACTGTTACAAACAGCAGAAGGAGCTCACTGCTTTATGTTCTATTCAGTCATTACATTTGCATTTAAATGTTAAATCCACACATACAGTCATGCATGTTAATTGTTACACTCACATTGTATGAATTCATTTAATCTTTGTAGGATGTTAGATGTACTCAATTACATGTTACAGTGACATTGTGCATTGATCCCAAACCAGGTCATAGACTGGTTGCAAAGCGCACACAGCACCTCTTGTAGTTTCTGTTTCACTACTTGCCATGGACTCCTCATACCCCCTGACTGACATGAGTCACTTGTTGGTCATTAATTTGGTGTCTACATCACTAGTTTTGGTGATGTAATATAGTAATTCAAAATATTTTGCTGTCATGTGAAAGAAGCAGATGCAAAGTGCCCAAAACAGCAAATGAGTCGTTTCGGCTCATGATCAGAATTGTCCTGTGGATCCTGCTTTATGCATTTGTATTGGTCCAAGGAATTGCGTCTTTGTTCTGCAATGTTATTTTCATATCTATACAAAAAAACAGCTGTAGAGACTGTAAACACCAGCGGCCTATGTGGCAACCTATCCAGAGTGGCTAATGTTAGTGCTGCTGCTCAGTGTTAAGTGCTGCTGTGGCGGCCACGGCTGATAGCGGTTCAGGTGTGGAGGTTGATATTTTTGCAGAAGCTGTCTCGGGCTGCGACAGCTAACATGAGAGGGTCAGCAGGACGCAGCTTAAAATGGATTTGTGGATTCTATACAGCTTGACATCAAGGTGTGTAACATTAGCATAGCAGGAGCTCCCACACCACCAAGTTGCTGTTGTGTGTTGACACAAACCCTTATGTCTGTAAATTGGGGATATTTTGTGTCATGTACCGGCAGTGTTCTTTACTAAAAATACTTTTCTGCTAGGCAAAAAAAAAAAGGAAGAAAGAAAAGACCTACTGTCCTTTCAGCACATGTGTAACTTACCTTCCAACTGTACCTACCAAGCAAAAAAAGATCACGCGTCTGTTTACTATCCTTTAAGACAGAAAGAGCATTTGGTAATTGTCAGGTAAATACAATAGGTTGACTAATAATCACAACTATCTTAATTTACATTTTTATTACCTTCATTCAATATATGAATAAAAATTCTGATCTTCTTGAAAGGATGTGAAAGTCTATATACTATGTTATAATATTACAGATCATCCTTTTTTTTCCCTGGACAGTTTCCTCTCCCTTGTTTACAGCAGTAGGTACCGAAAGTTATTAAGATACCATTTCCTGAAACTCACTTCTCCTTTTTCATTTCAATGGACAGATTTTAAATGGTGTAGGATTCACTCTAGATTTCAGTGTGTAAACCACAATGTGCTGACAACTCCCCATATTTAGGTGTTAGTGCTGGAGCCCTGTTGGTTTTGTTCAAGTGTCTATTATGTTACTATCCTTCACCTGTGACTAAAAACACAGCAGTGGATCTAACAGTAAGAAGAGCAAAGATGAAATTTCAAAGACTATCATGGTGTGCACACATTGGATCACACAGTAACACAGGGGCTTTAACACAAGGATCACCAATGTATTCATTTTTTTTCCTGTATCTTCTTGTAGAGGCCACACCCTTACATTTATAAAAACAACTTTTCAACTTTGTTAAATTTATAATCTAAGATGATCACATTTGTGTAAACATATTCTCTGGATCTTTGAGTATAATCACAGTATGTTAATAGTGGTGTTAAAGTGAACCGCACCTATTTGCCTCCCTGATCTTTAAAATTGATAGACGTTTATGCCTTATAGATACAGTAAGAAAGATGTTTTACTACTTGTATTAAAGTCATTTCTTGTTTAACCAAAATGATCTGTGTATTTTGCAGTAACAGAATGGGGCGACGATGTACGGCCCATCTCTGAAGAGGAAGCTATGGTCATCGTCAACCACCAAGCCACAGGAGATGTGTGCACTCTCATGATGTGCCTGCAAGACAAGGGCACGGTAAGAAAGGAGAAAAATGTGTTGCCTCATTGTATCCCTTTTTAGGAAATCCAAGAATAAAACAGTGTTAAGGTTCAATGGGGTGACATCAGTGTAAATAAGTCATGCAGAGCTTTGAGCCCGCAGGGAGCTTTGCAAGGTCCGTGTTTTGCTGGATAGGCTGTTGTCTGGGAATGTTTGTATGCATTTGTCACTGCAAATAAAGCGTTCCTGTAGAATTGCACACATTGTTCTAAAATCCCTCTGTTAATTATGTTCAAGCATACTTGGTGTCTGGTGACTTGGTTGTCTGTTTGTTTAGCCTAATGATAACAGCATGAAGAGGATTGTTAATGAGAACAAGGTTCAGTTAAAATCAAGGGGGAAAGTTCACTCTAGTTTTAATGTTGACTTCAGTAATGAATTGCTACTGTTTTTAGTGTTTTCTACCCTTTGTGAGTTTGGGTTTTCAGGCTGCCAAGAACAGACATGCAAAGTTTTAAAGCAATGGCTGCTTTGCATTCTTTCATACTGACGATTATAAACATGCAGAGAGGCGAAAAAAATGTCTAAACATGAGCACACACACTGCTTGTTCTGTTTCAATAGGGTATATAATTTTATTCAAGAGACTTTCACGCACACCTTCAAAGTTCCCATAGCAACATTAATATAAAGACAGATCAAATAAAACTGTGCAGTGGCACACGGTTATAGACAGTTTTCAATTACGGAGAGAGATGATGAGAGAGTTATATTTTTCTACTCTACCTGACTTATGTGTTTTGGCATTCATTCACATTTACAGTGTGTTTTTTCAAATTTGTTCACACTGAGAAACATTTGGAGGATGGAAAAAACATTACAACTATAACAGATTTTAGAAATGTGTCTTCATTAGTTTAACCTTAATTTAACCTTACTGGGAGGTAAATGACCCAGAATGGCAGCCACGTCTTCAGATTGCGAAGTCAGTGCAGTGCAGAGTCCAGCTCCAGTTTGTGGCAGTGGTGACGAATGAATCCTTGAATATCAGAAGAGAAATGTCAAATTCACATTAACTGTCAAGTTTGAAAGACAAGAGTGAAAAGTGACAGACTTTTCACTTAAAGTATATATTTTGACGTTCTCTCCAAAATGTGAAGCCCCATTGTCATTCAGTTTTGTACAAATTGTCCTGGAGATTGGCTCTGAGGTATTTATTTGTTTTTTTTAAAGGCAGCTCTGACGTTGTCTGTTGTTTTTTGGATGGTAATGCACTGGAGCTGCTGAGCACCGTTGCAAAAACATGGCTTGATCTGCCTCCACAACTGCATCCCTGGCCCAGTTTATCCTCTTAGCACTGAAAGGATAGTAAGCCAAAGCTGCATCGTTGTATGCCACGAGGGTGGAAGTTTCACAGAGGGGGCGTTATCTGAGTGGGCCACTGGCACCAAAGTCTCAGGCTGGTGCTTACAGGAAAATGTGGGATTCAGCAAAACTATGATGAGTTTGTTACACATGTTTATTGTATTCCTCCTCCCTTTTTCAGGTGGTACGAAGAATGATGTGGTTGATGGACCATGTGTTCAAATACACCAATTTTGGCCTAGTGTCCCTGATTCATGGGGACTTCTTCATCAGACAGGTAAGAACTTGTACTAAAAGTGACAGGTTTGTTTTGTTATCTCAGCCTCTGCTTCACATTATATATATTAAAATAATAGATATTTAAATCTAGGATACTGACTAGCAGGTTTTTTTTTTCTTTTTATACTGGTATTTTACCCTGAAGGCCAAATCAACAGGTGTTGCATTTTGCCCCACTTGTCAACACTTTGGTTACTCCCCTGAAGGTCTGAGGATTAAAACGCAAACCTTTATGACAGAACCTAAGTGTTTCATCCTCCCAGCTACTGTTGGCATGTTTTTATGGCACTCTGCAAAAGCGGGGTTGCTACCCATCTGTTTGTCCCAGCTGGGCAGCAGAAATATTAGTAGGCTTCCTGAAGCCATGGCATCCTCTGTGAAGGATAGAGATTGGCAGTGGACAGAACTGTGGGAGGGCTACTGAGCCCTCCTGGGTCAGACCAACCCTTTGTTGTGGGGGCAGGGTGGCCTGTTCTGACATGTCTGCACATGGAGCCTACAGGGCACCTGCTGGTTGGGAATTCCTGGCATGTCATGCAGATTTTACTGACAAACAGCTACTGGGATGTCAGTTCAATAAAGATGTATTTAAGTAGCACCAACTCAGAATAAAAATGATCTCAAGGCACTTTTCAAGGTCAAGACATTACAAAAGTATATATAAGAACCTAGCAAATTCACCTTGAGCAAACACTAGGACACAGTAGAGAGGATAAATCCCTTTTAATGTAAGAAATGGCAGAAGAACAAGTCTCATGGTGGGCGGCCATCTGCCTTGACTGGTTGGGTAGGGTGGTCATACACCTACATCCACTGTAATAGTCAGTTTACGCACAGTTTGAGCAGAAAACTTGCACACATTTAGTCATCAGCCCCTGCTGTTTGTGATTATTGATAACTCGGATCAGTGCACAGTCTTTTTTTCTTTCTGTTTATTACTCTTGTAAAGTTGCTGCAGATGTGACTGTTAAATTCACTTTGAGTGAGCCAGAGCCAACTAGCCCTCCAGAGGTGGGAGACACTTGGAGTCAGCGCAGTCCTGTACACTACACTGTATATGTGTAGTGTAACTAGTCATCTTACGTATTACAACATTGTTGTGACTGAAGACAGATACTGTTTCCAGCTTCATTGTCATTATCTTTCAACTTAAAATAACAATATTATTACATTTTACACACTGTGCAAAAACAAGAACCTCAGTGCGCCTCCCACTAGTGTAAACTGTAGTTTATGTAGACTTGATGCTTTAGCTGTTGGAAAAGATCTGGTCTGTTTTTCCAAAGGTCATAGTTTCTCTGTGGAGCTAAACAGTACCAATAGGGCAAATGTTTAAAAATATGATTAGTTCATATTGAGTGAAATCAGTGCTGTGGAGCTTTTTGTGCCAATAACAAAATATTTGTCCACATTTGTTTTGTCTGGAAATTAGATTGGAAAAAGTACCTTCCTCTCTCACTTTTTTAAGCTTCAAAAACATGACAGAAAGTAGAGAATCAATTTTTTAGGTCATGGAAGTGGTTTACCATGGAATTTCATGTCGGGCACTGTGCTGAGGGTGAAGCACCCTGAGTGTGCTCACAGCCAGACTGACTCTGTAGTGAAGGTCTTGGCAGCCTCGGCCATTTCTGCCGTCATCCTCTCTGTGATGCCCGGCAGCATTCTTATATGCATTCTTGACATATGTTCCCAGAATGCCTCACACATCCACACAGCACAGCAAGCTTTTGCCCCAGTCTCCCAAGCATCTGCTGTACACTCAAGCTGGAAGACATGTCTCCAACATCACTATGCACAGCACAACATTCTTTAAAGGCAGTCTACGCGTCGTACAGGGCTTTAAATGAACTTTTTTCTGGTAGCATCGGGATTCCCAACCCTTCGAACCCCAACGTCAACATTCAAGTTTGTGCAAAACCACAAAATGTTGCAATTTATATTCTGTAATAGAATAATGAATAGACTTATTGGTTAGAATAATCAAGTCACGTCTGCTGACACTTTTGCTTTTTGTGTTTTTTGTTTGTGTGTAAGCAATTTCATCACATACAGCTGCATAAATAAACACGCATGCATACAACACTCTCTCACACACACACACACACACACACACACACACACTCTCACTCTCACTCATAGTCCCACCCAACAATACTAATGCATTTAGAATAGCTTTTGACCAGGCCTAACTAAAAATCAATTCAGCTTCTCCTCATCCCGTCACTGCTAATGCTCCTAATGTTGTCAAGGCCATCGTTTTCAGCATGGATTTCAGCTGTGCCACTAATGTTTCTCTGAGTGCTCCACAGTATCCAACTTCTGATTGGTGTTAGCTTGTTTTCATTTGTTTGTTTAATTATATGCTGACAAAAAGCAATCATTTATTTTTTTTCCAACTTAATGAATTAAGCAATTATCCTCCTGTGCTTGGTGCAGTTAAACACAGAGGACTGCACTTGTTTTGAATGCTTTTACATTTTCTAAACTAAAAGCATCTTAAACCACTGGGATGGAAACTTGTTAAAGACACTTTCAGAAACATGTATATGGATAAATGTATACTTAAACCACAATGCTTCATCATTTCTTTTGGTTGTTCCTACAGGGTAAAGCTCACCGAGACAAACAGCTGATCTACCTGAAAGATCACCTAGACAAATACTACCACAGCCGTGACAGGAAGTGGATAGTGCTGTTCCCTGAGGGCGGCTTTCTGCGCAAGAGACGAGAAACCAGCCAGTTGTTTGCCAAAAAGAACTCTCTCCCCCATCTGACCCACGTCACGTTGCCCCGTCTAGGGGCCACCCACGTTATCCTGAAAAACCTGTCCGCCCCGCTGGAGAACGGCAGCGTTGGCAATGAGACTGGCACCCCTAACCAAACAGGTAACTCTGACATATGCAAACAGAAACACATATGATAAAGTACAGTTTTGCATTTTTTCCCCATTGGTTTTTTCCAAAATGTTTGTGGGATGTGCTCAGGTTTACAGATTCTTGTTTGTACTTTAGGGCAGGGCAGTTAATTACCATATTTGAATAATCTCCAGTAGTATAATAGTATTATTTATATATTTCTTATTTATTTCTCCAGTGAAAGTTGGTCTCAGCATAAACATACTTTAAAGTGTTTATGTTGACTGAATTTCACATGCAGCAGAAGTGGGGGAATTGTTGATGGCTTGTTATTTCATACTTTGTGTCGTCACCATTGTCTTAAAAATAAATTACTGGGTGTAGGGTCACACTGACAGAAGCTGCTCTTATTGCAACCAATATTGTTGTGTGCAAGAATGGAGTGATTGTAAAGATTGTAAAGATGCATACCATTAGCCTTTTTTTTTTTTTTTTTTTTTTTTTTTTATACTCATGTAGGTTTGTGCGAAACAAAAAGATAAAGGACAATTTAAAGGGTGCTAAATAAAAAGGCAAAGGTTTATGCATACAAAATCTGCCAAAATGTTGCCAAATCAATCTGGACTCCAGACAGTCACATGAAGAAAAAAAAAATTTTCAGTCATCCAGGTCATAGTTATCCTAAAGGTACCGTTCAGTAGCAACTGGATTTGCTTCTTGGAGACGTCTTACCTTCATGTTCAGGCTTCATCTGTTCTGACTGGCTGGCTGGAGTGGCCTGTGGGATTTCTTTTCAGAACTGTCACCCTCGGTTCTGGTCTTTTTTACACAAGTGTCTTGAGTGAAGTATGTGACGAGGAAAAAAAAAGCCAAGTTTCAATGCGCCTGGACTAAATACAAGAGGAAAAGGTTGGAGCAGAGGTCGGCTCCTTCGCTAATGGTGGGAATCTTTCAATGTTTCCTTATTGTTTGTCCCTTCATATAAGAAAAAAAAAAAATATATATATATATATAGGTAATAAAGTAATTGAAGAAGTGTATAGTGGAGTAGAATGTCAAAGAAGTGAAATGTAGAGAGGATTTGCGTTAAAAAAAGACTGGTATGACCTTCAGCCTTAACTGTTGTACAGTACACATAACCAAGCAACAAAAAACTAAGACTCTATAGAAATCATTCAAGTGTAATCCAGTGTTCTCTGTATTCCTGCTTCCGAAATTAGAAATGACACAAATCTGGACCCAGGTCAGTCTAGAATGTCGTCTTTTCAGTTTTCACCCTCATGTGCATCTCCCCTGGATCACATGACATTTAAAATGAGAAAGATGTCCGCTGTTGGTGTCTTTTATAATTTTCTTTTTAAATTGAGAAGAATCAGGGAAACTAACTTCCTACAGATTCAAAGAGCAATTATAACATCTTAAATATTAAACTTGATTTAGAGTTTTATCTGACCTTATGTGGTGACATATGCTTTGTTGAATTTAAGGATTTTTTTCAGACTGAGGATTTTGGGTTTCGAAGAGTAGAATGCTCTTTGTTTTTTTCTTTTATTTTACAGAACAAACTGCCTAATGAAAGAACTGCAGTGCACAGCACAGTGCACTGCAGTTCTTCAGCAAATGTGGTTGCATGCTTCAAATACGACGCATTAAATCATCTGCTCGTTGTCCCATGGCCCTCGCGAGGCCTGTTTTGAATGAAAGGTAAAGATTGCCAGAAGAGCAAAGGGGTAACACGCACAGAACCGCCAGAAATTGCATCAAGGTCCTTGAAACCCCAGTGGTGACTTTCAGGACAGTAATTTTTCTGTCTAGAGACCAGCCCTAATTACAGCCAATGAGCAGGAAGATGATATTTCAGTTAAGAAGTGTGTTTTTCTGTGAATTTCTTGACGTAAAAGTTGTTTTTCATCCGGGGTCTTTTTCGAGCAGAATAAGAGTACAAACCTAAATCTAGATTGTGGGCTAGTGTAATGTTTTATTTTCAGTCAGATTATCTTGATATCTCAGTAAAACTTGAGGCATCCTCAGCAAAAACCACAGCTTTGAAACGGCCATAAACACACCGATGAAATGAGTCCCCCATGCCTGTACACACTGCACACTCAGCTTACCCAGTGTACTGTTCTGGCTGTGGTTCAGAATCCATTTAAGGCTGTGCTGTGTTAATAGTAATACAGAGAGACTTTGTGCCAGCATTATTGAGATTGTGGTTCAGAGACTTTAGCCCTCCTTTAGTTTGCTAACACAGCTCTGTGTCCTACAGCCTCAGCACTAACGGCAAGATGCTGTGTGTTTGTCCCTCTGCAAGACGCACCGTCAAACCACGTATCTCAATCAGCCATTGTATAATTTTGATAAGCCCTGTGCTGTTTACGTGCTAGGTTATGTGCTGCATATGCAATTTTAATGTTGTTGCTTTCAAAGCCTTCATCTTCATCAGTGCCACTAAAAACCGACTGTCAGCAGAGATTTTATTTATAGCATTTGGCCAGAGGGTGACATTCCAGGGTTTCAGACGTGTTATTTAAGGCATTAATTGCATTACTGTATTATTATTCTCTGCTTTGTAGTCTGTAGTTAGTTTCATACCCCAGTTTATTCTTCTTCTTCCTGTGTCCTTTCCCCTGTTCAAGTGGCTCAGGAGGATGGGAAGCTGGTTGCTGCAGTAGGGCTTGTCCTTCCTCTTGAGTCTAGCTAATGGCATTAAAACCTGGGGCACAGGAAAAAAAAAAACACATATCCAGAAGAGCACTATGTCCCTCACTGTCCTGTGGTGTGTGTGTGCTCCATGCTGATCAAAGACACAGCTTTGTCTCCCTTTGACCCTCCCTGATGCGCTGCAGAGGAGCCCAGAGCTTGCTGACTCACTCAGAGACAAATGGGCCACTTGGAGAAAATAGGATTTGATGTAAATGTGCGTGCCACTGTTTATCAGCCATGCAATGTCAGCCAGGCTAAACACACAGCTCAGTGCAGATACAAAACACATGGGTCACTGGTCGCCAGTGTTGTTCACAGCCTGCAGAAAAGCTCTGTGTGCCACTAAGACTGATAAGGTTTTCATGTTATAAAACTGCACAACAACAGTTGGCAGGTAAACAAAGTTCACAGTTATGAGTCATTTATGCTGCAAATGGAGCTACAAATGACCCACAGGAGAACATGTTTGATAACACTAACCAGTCAGAGATGGTTTATATCCACTAGTTAGTCAAAAGGAGAGACAGGTGCGCGTGTTGTAATTGGCTCGCTGAGTGGCCTGATAGAAAGCCAGATAACAGCCAGTGTATTTCCTTCCTCTAACTGTTTATACAAGGACATGGCTTCTCTGGTGTCATTTTAAATTACCACAGCTGCTGTTAATACAGTATTGTTTGTCACAGCGTATACGGCTTTAGCGATACCTTGGCTCAGGGCCCCGTTCTTTGGCTGGCCATCCACCTGAGACTGTGGCTGCCTTTCAGCACACTCAGACACAGCTCTGGGTCCAATTACCCACACAGATAGCTGTGATGTTAGCCATTCCTGGAAATACCAAAGATGCTTGTCAAGTCACTGTAACATTGGTTTAAATGAGCGAGCAGCTTTAGTCTCAGCAGGTTTTTTTTCATTTATTGTATCTGGTCTGTATTTCTGTAGTTCTCTATTTTACTTAGTAAATTTTTTTATTAGATTATTGGCCACATATAATCTTCAGAAAGCTAGTCCAAATAGTACTGAATTCTTCAAAATTAAAATTAATTATAAACCAGCTCTTAATAAAGATTAATTACAAACACCTCACTGCTGTGCTGCAAGAGATTGACAATTGTAACAGAGCATATTCTACTAATCTACAATCACCTTATACAAACAAACCTTATACAAATACTATCAAACACTTTGCTAGGTTCCTAAGTACTCCATTATTTACTCGGTGTACTGTGATCCAAGGATTATAGTTATCTCACTGGCTTCATATCTGTCTCTTTTCCTCGCGTAATTACATATTCAAGCAACGTTGAATATGTTGCTGGTTGTGTGTAGCAGCATTTGAATAGAGGAACTCTTGTCAAAAAAGTGTAGTCATTGCTCTGTAGCAATGACTAGTGTGAACATAATGTACCTACATCAAATGAACTTTGTCTGTCTGTCCTTCCTTAAGTTGGTCTCTGTCACACTCATCCACCCCCATGCCAACATTTTCTGGGTGATTCATATTAAAAGGTTAAAAATTATTAGTTGTTACCTAAACTTCCTGTGTCATACAGACATGTCCACCTCTAATAAGGAAGCCAGTGTGCTCGGAGAGGGAAGCGATTGCTGCACAGTAACAGCAGACTGTATGGGGTGTGATTTTTAGTCGAGCAGTGAAATATGCTGCTCTTCTGTGCTGACTGAAGCTGCGGGTGTGACGAGCTTGAACAGAATATTCAGCTTAAGGGAACACTCCACCGTTTATCTAACGTACTTCTGTGCTGTCATAGACAAATGTCAAGGCTGTTACCACTTTCATCTCTGTGCATCCTGGAAAGAGAGACGGATCTGGGGCGTGTTTAGATTGGCTTAGCTCTAATTCTAAATGCAGGGAGAAGTGGTGTTGCTTCTGTCAAAATGTATGTTTCTCAACTTTCATCACTCCCAAAACTGACACTACAATGTCAAATTAGACGAGACAATAATATATACCAGAACAGACATGGCAAGATACTATAACTCTACCATACTACTGTTTCTTTTATTTATGCTTAGTTATGGCAGGTGAGTTCACAGGTGACCCTGCATTCTGTAATACTTACGCAGGTAATCTGCAGCTGACTTCCAGATTTTATCATGTGTCGTTCCTTCTCTTCCACATGAAACTCTTCATCTTCCTGTCTCACTATTTTTTTCGAGTCGCGTCTCTCCAGTTTCACCTTTCTTTCCTCTCTCTTACCCAGCCATTAAAGGTGAGACATTAAAATTACACATTACAAGAGTAGGCCGATATCGTTTTGTTGGTAAAATTATAGGATGTGACACATTAGGCTTTGAGGTGAAAATACTTTTCTCACTGTGAGTCATAAACGTCGCTGCCAGCCAAAGTCTTTCTAGATGGGACCTCAGCTGGTGTGCCACCAGTCACTTTGGCAGGTAACCAGCCTTCATTTGGCTGCAAGGCATTAATATAAAAATCTCCAGAGACGGCTACTAGTCATAGACGCTGTTCTTAAGATGGAGGACCAGAATAGTGGCAGACACCTGAACTATTTAAATGTCACTGAAATCTAAAAAACCTGCGCGTCTTCTATGCTGTAAACTGATCTTGACGTCTTAGTCTTGTTTTTTGGATGTAAACAAGAAGATATGCTCTGCAGGTATGTTGTAGCTATTCATCCCTGTCCTTATCATTTCATCCTCCCAACTCACTTTACTTTATATTTCTTCCATGGCAGGTAACAAGAGTAAAGGCCTGCAGTGGGTAATAGATGTGACCATAGCATACCCTAAAGCAAAACCCATGGACATCCAGACCTGGATCTTTGGCTACAGGCCTCCTACAGTCACACACGTACATTACAGGTAAAGACAAAATGTTTTTTGTTGCATTCACCTTTCACCTATCTATCAACCTAGTTTCCAAAATGGTAATTTGCCATTCACATGAGAGGGAACAACAGAACCAATTTTATTACTATGCAAATTTACTACTCAGCCAACATGCAAACAAACTCCATCCCATGACATGACATCATGACATAAACGCAACATAATTTTAGCAGTTTTGTATTGTTAATCAATTTTGCATTAGATAGAAATGTTGAAAACTTTTTTAAGGAGTTTTTAACAGAATTACATGTCACTTTTCTTCACTTGTGTGCAATTCAAATGAATCGCTTTAGCAGGATTCATAGAGGAAGAACTCCCTCTGTCCCTGGTTTCACATTCACGCACTGATAACACATGTTCACTGCAGAAAAAAAACACCTTGCATACGTTTAGTCAACCCAACACACGTGATACTCAAGAGTCATCATGTGACAATACTCTGTTTATGTCATAACATTAAAATGAAAAAGATAATGTGTTAAACATGGAGCATTTTTATTGCTTAGACAACAAGGAAGAGAAAATACAGGATTCTCATAAAGTTTAAGCGGCATATAGTCACAGTTACATCCTATCTTCTGCAGCTAATAACATCACTGCTGTTATGGAAAACAAATACATTTATCCGTCCACGTTGTCCCCCTCTCTGTTGTTAATCCATTCACTTGATGATCTGGTGGGCAGGTTGACCAGGATTTGATTGTGTGCAGACTCAGTTGAAGGTTCAAAGGTTGGACACCTCTTGTGTGTTGGGTGGGACTGGACAAAGTAAAAGATGATTTATGAAGTCTGGCTTGTTGGCTGATCTCATGAGGCGCTTTTGCCCACATGGACTAAAGCTGAAGACTCATTAAGTCTGTAATTAGACGAGCAGAGGATGCACCAGTCCCACTCCACCTCGGGGACTTTCTAATCAGCCATCGACACAATCAGCTTTCCGTGCTCGGTCAGCGGCTCTGCAGTCTGGGGACAAACGGGGAGGCACCCAACCAAGCTAAAGGCACAGCTGTTCCTGTTACAAGTGTGCACACACAGTTCTAACTGTGTAGATGACGCTGATCATAGAGAAGTTAGGCCCATGCTGGTACAGGTGCCGAGTCAACACGAGGATTAATCTGCCTGCAGATCAAGGAAACACCTCAGGGAGTGGGCAATGTGAAGCACTTTGGTGATTCAGACAAGTGAGCCCACCCTCTAACAGTGTTTCTGCATTCACTTTAGGACACCTTCTACAGTCTCTGCACCATTTGTTTGCTTGCATTCTTCAAAATTATATATATTAAGAATACTTCTGTCTGCTAAAGCAAGACCCACAAAAAGACCCAACCGATACTGCAATACATTAAACTTTACTAGCCTAGATTATGTTTCAGGCGGTTACAGCCCAAGAATTACTCTGAGAGTAAATATCAGGCCCTACATGGTTTCAGTGCTCTGTGTTACTGCCTTTATACAAATATTTGTCTTTTTCATTACAAAAGGATAAAAACAGGTTTACTTGAACTGGGAAGGTCATGTAGGTTGTTCTCATGGGAAGTCATTGAAGCTGTGTGGCCAGTGGATCACTTCATAGGAATATACTGCAAAGTTATTTTTTGAGTTTTTTGGATTAGGGAGTATTTTTTTTTTCTTTAACAATTTTCAGTTTGCTTGTGTGCAAACTAAAATATTGCTGTTCAAAGAATCAATTTGGGTTTAGATTTTTAAACAGTTATTTATTAGTATATGGAGCACTACCTCAGACTGTCTGGGTGAGGAAGGCCTAGTGTGCCGATACAGTGTGCCTGTCTTGTGTATTTCAAAGAGTGCCATGCATCTATATCCCCTTATATTATGTACACCATACCTTATATCATACCTTATGAAGTTATAGTTTTATCAGAACCTATCCAGAGAAGAGAGTCATCACAGCGTTGGTGCTGAAACACAACAGAGCGTCAGCCGTTGGCCGTTAGCAGTGATTCAGCATGTTGAGTCTGCTGTTAGAGAGAGCTCTGTGACCGGCTGCTCGCTTAGCAATTAAGTGAGTTCACCCATTTAGCGTAGTGTCTGCTTATTTTTTGCATCTGCCTCTGCCTACAAAAATGAAAATGAAACGTCTGTGTTGTTTAGACCAGCTCGTCACGTTTTCTTCTATTATAAAAAACGGACTACACACTAGATATTTCCTTCCTTGTCGACAGACGTACATCAGCTAGACGTCGACTGTTGCCTTTGTGTTGTGGTTTAACAGAAGATGTGAAGTGTTTGGTAAATCTTTGCAGTCATGTTGATTGTGTCGCAGCGCTACATCTGACTGTATCCAAGTGAACTGACCTTGACCTGTGCTACTGTTTATAGGTCTGTGTAAATTACTACTGTGCCTGATCCTCGGCTTCAAAACAAGCAGCTGAGTATTAAGTAATATTCTAGATGAATCCACGACGAGCACTCTGCACTTTTTTTTTTAATCCTTCTACCTCCCCCTGTTCTCTCTCTCTGCCTCCAGTCTTCACCCCCAGCTCCACCCTCCCTTGCTGTGTCTCCTGCCCTCTCCCCATATAATCTCAGCCTCCCAGACTGCAGCATCATAAGCCCTCTGCAAATGGCAGATGGGAGAGCTAGGTGGGTGTACAGAGGCCGAGTGAGGGCAGTAGTGGGTGTTAAATACGTTAAAATCCCTTTCTTTTAAATGCACCTCCTGCTCTTTTTTGCTGCTGTGTGCTTTTTTGAAAGCTTCTGTTTGAAAATATCTGAAAGATGACATGATTTATGGAGTCAGAGTCTGCCTGGTCATCACATGGATGCTTTCGGGCTACACACCTGGCTTTCTCTCAGTGACAAGGCACACACAGAATTGTTGAGCTTGCAGCTGTACCGCTTTCTGAAGGTATCTGAGGCAGATTTTTTCCTCCCACGTCTTTGTTAAAAAAAGTTTCAGTCTGTACTTTAGCGAAGGAAATGTAACGCTGTTTCCTACTTTACTAATGTTGTATTTAGTGTCCCTTCGGCAGCTCGTTCAGGTTCAGTACGCCTGTTTTACCTGTGAGTGTCTTAGTGATTAGAGATTGTATTTTGAGAGAATGAGTGATTAAAGATACTTATTCTTTCAAAGCTTGGGATCGTCACACCATAATTACCTTAAGAACGCTCTCTGGCCGTCATACCCCACCCATGTTCACCTCCGTTAATGGTTCAAGTTTATCAGCAACATTTGAAGAGGCATTTAAGAGACATTGCATTGGTAAAGTTAGTAATTTCTTAGTGTGAAAGTTCTTTAAAACAACTTAAAGTACCTTATTTAAAATATGAAGTAAAGCTATTCAAGTATTATCAGTAAAATGTACTTTAAGTGACAACAGTAAAGGTACTTACGATGCCAAACGGCTCTTTCCAATCAGTTGAGCTTTATTTGTGCAGAAGCATTGACTGAGTTGATTAAACTGATTGAGGAATCTGCATTGATAATAAAAGTGATAAAAAGATTAAAATTAGATAAAAGTTAATGATTAAATAGGGTAAGAAAACATTTGAGCACATGGATACAGTACAATAAATGAGTTAATCAAATATTTTAGATAACAACCTAAGAACTTTCATCTTGTTATCTGTCTTATAATTATTATTGATCATACATGTTTGTGCATTATGTTGTAGCTGGTCGAGGAGGATGTGAATCTGTGACACAATCTAAAGGCTGTTAAATCAGGGACAACCTTGATTTTATGACTTTTATAAATCTTAAATATTTCTGTGCAAAAACCTTTTTAATTTGTTTTTAATTTGAAAAATAGTCTAGATATAAGTGCAAGTAGAAAGAAAAAGGAAGAAGGCATTGCATGAAAGGCATAAGTATTGGGAAAGGGAGTTAAATTTATTTTTTTAGTTTTGCTTCTGTTTTGATTAGAACATTAAAGCTCACATGTAGATCAGAATAAGTTGATATGTGGACATTTTCACTGAAAATTGTCATATGAAAAAAAGCACACTTGTGAAATAACTATTAACTACATGCATTGTGTGCTGTATTTTCATTTATTAAGTATGGGAAATGTAGTGGGATAAAATCAGAATAAAAGTGTATATTTACAGTAGTTGAGTAAATTTTTCAAAATATTAAGAAATATTTGTAGAGTTGTTTATCTTATTTACAGTTTGTGTTGTGAAGCTCTGTTGAATTAATCTAAAATGTGAAGCTTCATAAACAGCCAAGTGCACAAACACCTATCACTTCTGGCCACGTAATCCACATCAACCTGTTTTATCACCCTTTACCTCTGACCTTTGTACTGATAACAGGTCAGTGCTCCTCCCGCATCCTCCATCTCTTTCTTTTGTCCTCAAATGACAACATCAGCACTCGGTTAAAGGGGTAAGGTCACAGTGATCGGGGGAAAGAGTGCTGCTGCCACGTAGATCCAGAAATCAATGTGGGGATAAAGGGTTACAAAAACATGGTGCTGTTTGCTGATCACTCAAGTTCAAATCCAAAAGAGATTATTAGGTTGTTTACAAACCCGTACAAACCTCGGTTCTGGTGGCACGCAGCAATGTATTATGTGTATTATTGTGTTTATGCTCCCTGATATCACATAGAGCTCTCAAACAAATAACTGAATGAGTTTTTTTTCAGTTCAGACTGCAGCTTATAAATTATAAATTGTCATACATTTTGACAGACAAAAAAAAGGAGGCATTTTGCGCTGTGATATTACACAAAGGTTGTTACTGTGCTGTGTTTAATGTTTTCTCTGTGTTTATTTGAAAGAGCAGTTGGAGCACAGGGAGCAGAACACAAGCTCAACACATAGCAGAGATTCCCCACAGTCCTGAAGCACATACATGTTAACCATGTATTAATAAAGTTAATAATAATGTAAGACGCATTTACTTATAAAGATCAGTGCAACACTTTAACACTTCGCTGTCTGTAAATAGATTTATTACAAATTTAGTTTGGCTTAAACATCATGTGATTTGTCTGTGTAGGTAAAAACGATTCAATTTTACAATCCGTCTTGATTTTGAGCTTATGTAGACATTACCCAGAGGACCTGCATGTGACAAAGCAAACGTCTGAAATGTCGAATGGACTTTAACCATTCAGCTCATTAATACAAAGTCAGTGTCGTGTCCACTTGTCTGGATAGAGGAGGATTCACAGCAAGCAAGGGGACGTCTTCCGCTTCAGTTGTGCGACCAGCTCCGCTTCCATGTTCTATGAACGAAGCGCTGACTTCTGCAGCGTCCTTTTTGTGCCTCTCGCACGCTCTACCCATGTGCCACCCCTCGCCTCAATCAAATGATTGTTTCCAGTAAGCGAGAATGTGTTTGCTTCGAACAGTGTCTCCTGTTGTGTGCTACATGTGTGAAAGGGCGACTGATTCTCCAGAGATTGTCCGGAGTTCATCTGAGGAAAGGACTAGTGCTTTTTGTGCTCAGTGTCTGATTCTTTTACTAAACCATTATCGCAGTAGCTGTAGCTGCTCTGCAAGCCTGTGAATTCCCACAGCTCGATGTGTGATTTCCCTCTTGCGCTTCTGTTTTAGCTCTAACGAGTTTTAATTATTTGAAGTAAAAATGTAAATGTCATAAAGTTGACATTGTTGTAACCATGCCCATACGAACACAGACATTGCTGCTGTCAGTTGTTTCTATTTTATAATCAAAATCCCTTCATCAACACTCTCCAATTAATGATAGATCGTTTTGTGGAGTGCATGAATATACAAAGTATTTCTATATAGCAGAACAGAAGTAGTTTTGACAGTTTTATCAACTTTTCT
>OMLM01003701.1:167726-186921 GCA_900302695.1 Helostoma temminkii
TTAAGACCTTGTTACATTTTTTTTTTTTTTTTTTTTTTTGTGAAGTTCCTGGTGTATCTGTTGTTCTGCACCACATCATTTCCTAGAACAGAGACAGCCTCGACAGAGAGGAAACAGATTAAGACGAAATGGAGCAATTAACGACCAAACTCCCTCTGTCCCACGAATTGTGTGTGATTACTGATAAGAACGTCTTGGCATTCAGCAAGGGAGGGCCCCTAGGAGTTTATGATTTATTTAGTGATCCCCATCGACCACAACATTGCACAAGGACCTAGAAATGTACATTTTTGCTTCTGTGTAGCACAAGCAAAGCATACCTACATCTAAATTCATTCCATTTTACTTTATTCTTTGTTATTTATCGCTTTGTCCATCACTCTAAATGAAAATCAAGAGAAAGAAGTCTCAGCCTGCCGTCTGGGATTTTGGAGCTTCATTGCACTTACATGAGGACCCTTATCTTAACTAGAAACAGACAGGGTGCAGGACCTGAGGCTGCACCCTGTCCCCAAACCACACTCACTGCCAATCTTAATATTCACCTTTTGCCACACTGTGCTCCAGAGAAGACCTCCCAGAGCTCATTTTTGTTTCTCAAGATTTCACAGCCTGAGAGACTGAGGGCCTTTAGAGTCCCCAAACAATGACTGGCTACCCTCCAAAGAGGCTTGTTGAGTGGACAGACTTTTCCAGCCACAGTCTAAATTTAATTAGGTTCTCAACCCAGTTTGGAGGGGAAACAATATCCCAAGTATAAGAGCTGTACAGAAGCTAAGCAGTTCAAACAAGGCAGTAAATGGAGAATCAGAAACCTCTGATCTGCACAGTTTATTACCCTAATAGGTCTTTTGACATGTATTAACTATATTTGAGTTATCTACTCAATGCGCTCCATATGTTGTCCAGACAATAAAAAAACCAACATTAAAGCTACACTTGCAGACACAGAGTCACAAAGTCTGATGTTGAAGGTTATGGACAAGAGAAACTGCAGCTTTCTCCCAGCTGCTCTTTAGACCATGGTGTCCGATTAATTAACTGACCAGCGCCAAGTGGGTTAGGTTGGAAATGAGAACTGTACTGTGGCCCCACTCCAACACATCAACAGTTCCTCAGTGACACCACCATCGTCAATATCATCAGCACTACTGTACACTGCTTCTTATACATCTGCACCTCAGCACAGCAAACACTCGTATGTTGTTCACTCAGCAACATATTGACACTGAGTTATGGACGTTGCAGGATTAGGTTTTTGGTGATCAATACACCGTGAAATGTCATGATTGCTATACCACAGCAAAAAGGAAAATCTATCAAATTGAATTCAATTTTCTTTTATTGTTCTTACACTGTAAAATAAAGTTAGCAACTAAAACTCACTTACCCTAAAATCTGCACATAGATTTCTATATCTGTCTGTTTAGCTAAGTTTGCACACTGACTTGTCACTTTCAGGCAGTAATGCTCCTCAAACACAAAATATTGCCTTTTTCTTTCCTCCTCCTTTTTGTATTTGACATTAAACTATAATACTTGACTTACTATGCTGCTACAATCAGTTCCAGTTGAATCGTGTCTCCAATACAACCTCTACAGCTCCTTCAGTACTCGCAGTACTGTAGACAAAGTACTGTTATTTTTGGCATTGACTTGGTACCAAAGTATCGTATCAGCAGAGCAGCGTTTCCTTTTTTTCATCTTACTACAAACAGAACCACAGCTGAGCATCGTTAGAGTATGTTAGGAATATTCTTATATTGGTTCACTGCAATGTAAAACTGATTGAAGTTTGTTTTCTACAAGCAGAAGAAAGGTTTTAGTGTCTGCAGCAACTTGAACTTTTGTCACGCGTCAGCAGCCAGTGAATAGCCCTGTTGTCTGTATCACCTCTCCAGCATATCCATGCTCTGAGAAAATAATCTAAACTAGATTGAGGCCTTTAATAGTTTGTATTATTTCTGTAGAATATATTAGTATTAATATTTCAATAGTATGCACATGCTGAGAAGGCAGTATTATTTATATTATATATTTTTAGATGCTTTTCCTGTGCCTGCAAGTACATTCAATTGACTTTTTTCCTGTGTGATTGCACCCTAAATAAATGTTAGAGTTGATATTAAAGCAACAAGTATAGCAGACTCCTTTCTATGTTGTGCTTATAAAAGACATATGAAAAGGTTGTCAGATAATGTCTGCAGAGTTAGTTTAATTTCACATGGCTGCAGTCATGCTAAGTGTGCCTAACAACCATGTAATTATAGTTTAATAACTTAATATATTCTAAACTTTGCTTGTCAAGATGGTCTCAAATTAAATTTTTGAATAAATTGGCTTGTGTCAGTGTGTCTCAGTGACAAACCGATATTTGATCGTAGAAAGGCAGCAGCGGTAGAAGATTGACAGATTTAGATTCGTTCCATTAACTGGTGTTCCCAAAACAGTGTAATTGACAGCAGTCTGAAATGTGGAATCAGGTGTTTTTAAGACAGGAAACGAACCCTGTGAACTTCCCACATGCTGTTTGATTTTGGCTGTCAGTGGGTTCGTCTGAAACCACTTTTGCAGATATAGCTAAAGGTCGTCTCCAAATAAACCTGGCTGATAAACCACTAAAAGCAGCTGATACAAGGTAGATACTGTATGCTATCTAAGCATGTTGTGCTGATTTGCTGTGGACCTGAATCAGCAGCACCTCTTCCGAACCTTAGCTGCCTTCAGCAGCCTGTGCAGCTGTTCTAGACACCAAAAGATCCTAATTTCTGCATGAATATTTCAGCTGCAGGCAGAAACTGTGGCAGCCGTCTGCTACCCAGGGCCCTAAATGCTCAAATCTTCCGATAAGTGGCGCAAGCCAGCTCCTGTTTTCCTCTTCCAGGATTACAGCGCTATTGGTTTACATTTCAGAGCAGACAGGACCTTTGGAAGGCATCCTATACTGAAGCATGTGTGAACTATGCTCACGTGTTACATTAGATCATGCATTTAATCATTCTTTAATTCGTTCGCTTATATTTAGTAACACTTCCACAACTATGAGCATACATTACTGCTGAAACATGCTCCCACGAATACACTCTAAATACAAGTTACATGTGCAGGCAAAACCAAAAATTACCACCTACCACACAACAAGAAGGCTGTTACAGGAAAACACTGCTTTTATTGTTGTGGTGGTTGATTTATCCTCTGCTTTAATTGCTGCTTTCAGTCCTCATATCACTGTGAAAGGGTACTGATACTGATATTATTCTGCCTATTTCTGGTGTTTTGTTCTTTCTCGGTTCTCTGAAAAAGCATCACTGCCAGTGTTTGGTTCCTGTGGCACATGAGTATCTTAAGAGATACTTGATATCCACAGCCACAGTAGGAGAAGTGTTGTGGAACGTCCTGCTTTAGCCTCTAATCACCCTATCGCTTGGCCAAGCAGCTTAGCTCCAGTTTTGTGCTGCTCGAGGTGTCACTGTGGCTATTGGTTGTTTCGTGTTCAAAAATGTGTCTTTATTACTTTGACATATACATTTGATCAGTTTCTTGAATTTAACAGGCAATTTATGCAGCTGTGAGACATAAAAGTTGGTCTGCTTTAGCAGGACCTTGTCCAGACTTGCTGCAGAGCAACACCCACGCTGCGAACTACTGGATAATGAGAAGTTTCCATAGATATGGTCTTACAATATATCCACAAAACGGAAGTCTGCAGTGAATCATCAACTCCTTCCTTTCTGTTCTGTGGTACAAGCCAGGCCAAGCCTTTTCCTGATTTGGTCATACAGTCTGTTTCAGTTCAAAGACCATCTTTTCTTGTAGCTAGTGTCTCTGTGCACTAATGTGCTCTCTAACTTTAGCTGCATTAAGCTTTTTAGAGTAATATTCAGAATTTGGACTCACTTAATGAGACGGTGCCCGTCTGCTTAAAGAAATTTAAATAATCAAATGGATTTTAAATGTGGTCAACCAGTGGCAATTTCTTATGTGAGTGCGCTTTCTGACTCTGATTATGATGAATATGCAACTAAAGATTTCCATTAATCTGCAGATTTCTCCTCGATTAATCTGGTAAAGTACTGAAAGTACCCTCATAATGTCAAAGAATCATCAGCTTTATTGTTTTGTCACCATTAGTCCATTACCAGCTAATATTTTGCATTTTTGCTTTAGAAATTACTTAAATAATTTATGTGTTTATTTATATTATAAAGTATTCTTCACATTATGTTTATAATTGATTCACAATTTTGTCAGCAAGTGTTTCATAACAGAGGAAAAAAATAACAAAACGTCAAATCAGAGAAGATGAGCTTCAAATTGTTTGTTATAAGCTGTAACTAATAAAACTGCTCTTTTATTAGCTGATAGTCGAACACCCTATTTAGACTAATTTGGCATGTATGAAGCATGTGCACATTCATGGCAGTTTTCTATTTTCATACTATGTTTTTATTTAGGTGGTTTAGTGAATACTGGTTCGTGCAGCTGCAGATAATGAGTCTGGAAATCTTTTAAGTACAGGTTTTATAACCTGCAACATACTACAGCAAAAAGGAAACTTCATCTAAAAGACGAGACATCATCCCGACAGAACTTTCCTTACGCTGCCTCTAATATGTATTGATCACTTTAGTAGTCAAATATTACTTCCTTCTCAGAGAGGCTTTCCTCTTAGGCACTGATGTACTTTTTTTGTGGTCAGGAATAATGAGTGTAGAGGAAGTGCTCATCTCAGGGAGGAGACTGTAACCTCTATTTGAAGGTGACCACGAGCTGGTGGTGTGGGAGTGCAGCCTACTAGGGACCTCTTCTGGTTAGAAACTAGATTTCATAGTGGCTTCTGTAAAGTCACCCTTTTATGAGCCTCCTAATGTGTTGTTGTTGTTTTTTTTGTTTGTTTTTTGTTTTTTTTACAATGTCGGTAGAATAGTCATTGTGTTTTCTTTGGAGTGGCGTGTAAATATTATTTTAGCCACCTCGAAGTGATCAGCTAGTAGAACATGGTTGGTCTGGTTTCTCTGGTTTTGGCTTTGCATTTTGTCTATATTATTTCAGAGGATATGGGATTCCCTTCCTTTCATTGTGTACAGTAGAGGTCTTCACCCGAACAGACCCGTGGAAAGCCAACCTGAATAATTTTCTCAAAAGAGAGACCTAATTGGAGCTGTGGCTGCACACTTCTTGTTAACTAGAAGAAACGTGTTTCTCATCTTTCTCATGTATATTAAATTATAATAATATTTTGGGTCCTTTGAATTGTTCTTTTTGCAAAACAAGCGATGTGAGTGGGGGGAAAAATCCTTTTAGGAAAAAAATGTGGCTGATTTGGCAGAACTGATTCAATTTTATTTTTCTGACTATTTCTTCCCACTCACTCCTCACAGATGTTTTTTTGTTTGTTTGTTTTTTTTGTTTTTAGCTGTATGATTGTCTCCTGCAGGGACCCTTAGCCCTTCTGCCTCCCTGTGGCAGTCTGATAAGTCTGCCAGCTAATGAATCCCCCAAACGGGCTCAAGCTACAGCAAACACACAGACTTCTCTAATAGACTCTGCTCTGCCGGGGTCACGGCTGACACCTTGGATTTGGACCACAGCTTCCACAGCGGATCAATGCAGGCAGTTTCTGCTAAGAGAAACTCAAGTAATCCTTGTCTGTGTTTCATCTCCCTCTATTTCCCTTCAGGATGTACCCAATAAAAGAGGTTCCTCTGGAGGCAGAGGCGCTGACTGACTGGCTCTATCAGAGGTTTGTGGAGAAAGAAGAGTTGCTGACTCACTTCTACAACACAGGTTTGTGTCTCCGTGCAAGTTTGGTAAATTTTGACTGAAATAATGATACAATGAAACCCAGATTCTTGTACACATTTGTTTTTCCAAACTAGAAATATTGTTGAAACTGTCTAAGCATTTGAAGATCGTGTCCTCTGGCTACTGACTGGATCAAACCTGTTTAATTTCCAAACTATATTTGTGTTTTTCTGGGCCCTTCTCAAACCCACATAGAGAAGTTGAAGTCACTTGTGCAACATTTCTGTCATCAGTTTTTCGAGTTGTGACATTGACACAGGAAAAGGGAAATGGTATTCTTAAAAAAAAAAACAAAAAAAAAACATAACATAAATATTAACATTACATTCTTTTGAGGCTGTGTTCCCTGACTGAACCTTTAGTTGTTAGTATAGTTGCAAATGCAAAACGAGATTGTGAATGAGGTTTTATTATGTCTGGAACTGAACCAGTTCAGAATTTTTTCAACACTTTGTGCTCACTGCTCAGCTATGTTGAGCAGCTGATTGGTTCCTGCCCAAAACCTGACTGAAACCAACACATAGTGGCCTGTCGTCTTAAAAAGGTTGCTTTTCACAATGCATTTCTTTAATTCAGAGAGTTTGTGAAGGAACACACTGTCTGTGTCTCTCTCAGAAACAGTTAACTTCTCCAACACGTATATCAAAAAAATTCAGGAAGCTGTTTACGTCTCTGTGCAGCTAAAATCTGTGAACCACAATATCAACATAAGCCCAAGGCAGAGGAGAATCAGATTACTCATCTGCTGCATGTATAGTTGGATTCCCAGTAACCACTTTAGTGCGTGTAGATGTGTCCAGGTCATGCTGTTGAAAGATTTTTGTGTTTGGGATTTTAATTGTGGCACCAGGTTCTGTTCACAATCAGTGCATTTACCTGCACTTAAGTAGCCAGGCAACAGTCGCCACTCAAGTAAGCCAATTTCTTACCTGCCATCTGAACAATGTAATCTACTGTAGGGGTGCAGTTTTCCACAGGTTGAGTTCTCCTGGAGAATGCTGATTTCTCTGACATATAGACACGTAACTGAGTTTTTAATCGGCTTATCACAAGTGTACATGTCCATGACAAAAGGCTGCAGACAGGGGAAGTAGTTGAGTTGAGTAGTTGAATGAAGGCAGAAATCACTGAGCGACGCTGGCTCATGTTTACAGACACACGCACATAAAAAAAGAAAGATGCAGCATCTTCTGTCACTATACAGTTAAAATCTGTGTGCTGTTTTTCTACAATAAAAGATCTTGTAAACGTGTACACAACGTTACAGTAACCTGGTTACTGTTAAATGTTAAAAAGTTACAGCCTGTTGTTTTTCACATGTCGATCTGTGGTCACGGCAAATGATCGGATTGTCAACAATCAGATCAACAAGCAGTCCCCTAATCCTCCTAACCTGAATCATTACGTGAGCTAAGCACCAACTAACAACATACCAACTAATGTCACATTAGTGATATCAAGTGTAGAGCAATAAAACATTTATCATTTCAGCTAAGTTTTATTACAGTTTTGACCAAATATGTGAAACGTCAAAACATTTCTTTCGACTTTAACAGCTAAACACACATTTATTCCTCTCTCTCTCTCCAGGATCATTCCCTCCTCCAGAAGGACAGAAAGAGGCAGTTTCCCGACAGATGACCCTCGACCCCGTGTGGCTGTGTCTCGTCCAGTCGTTTGCTTTTGCCTCTGGCTACATGTGGTACAATGTCCTCCAGTACCTCTACTGCTGTTTATTTTGAGTGTGCTGATGAGGCAAGTCTTTATTGGACCAGTGGAAAAGCCTCAGGATCAGTTGGTGTGCGGCCCAGCGTCGTTCTTGCCCCCATACAATGGATGAATGTACATTTTCAACAGAGGAGACTTGTGAGGAAACAAAAAAAAAACATATGAAGACAAGTACATAAACACACAGATGACAAAACCCCATATGATATAAAACTGATTACATACATCGTTAACTTGCACACAACCCTAACACCACACACTCGCTCCAGCGGCCTAGCAGAATAATCTTGCACTCGGCACCACTCACATCTCGATGTTTACACGTCCGCATACACGTAGACACTCACACATACATAACTTTTTATTCAACATTAACAAAATGAGGCTCAGGACTCCTCCAGAAGATGTTCTGGACTGGACTCTCTCTCTCTCTCTCTCTTCTCATCCCAGGCTTTAACCGTAGTAGATTTACAGAGGATAAAGTACAGATGGACGCGTGTGAGCAAATACATGCGACTATGCCCCTGTTCTTCTTCCTGGTGAGAGTTGAAGCCCACTGGATCTCTCTTTCAGCCCTCTGATGAGCCAGCCGGCCACACCTTTCAGAGTGAGTGTCTCGTGTGAACGTTGAGGCTGCACAGCCGGCCGCTCCTCTGGCCTTCATTGCACTAAGGATCCATACTGCCCTAACTGCTCCCTGCCCCAGGAACTACTCCTGAACGGTAGCTGTAAATGTTTTAATTTCTTACGTTTTCCTTCCCTCAACCTGCATATCTCCGCAACAACGGCCATCGTATTTGTTGTTGTCTCTTTTTTTGTCGTCGTCGTCATCTGGATTTTTTTTTTTTTTTTTTTTTCTTGCGTCCACCTGTCTGTCGAGGCAGTTTTCTGACTCGCTGAGGAAGAGGGATCATGTTTACACTGCTGGCCCTGCTCAGAGCCTAAAAGGAAGGTGGCTACAATGCAGTGCTTGTGTTTGGGAGACAGACACTTTAACGCTGGTTTTAAAAAAAGGAAAAACATTCTGGTACATGCGTTTTGCAGAAGAATTGCAGTCTGATCACCCTCTGTGTGTATTCCCCTTTTCACCCTTTGATCTCCAACAAGCAACACACACAAACAAATGCATACAAGGCCATGTGCAGCTGCACAGCAGCGTAGACATATGAGGATAATCTCAGAAAGTCGCACTGAGAAGTCAGAGACTGATTCCCCTACTGGACTACATAGTTTTACAAATATTTAAGCCATATGCTTAGTGTCGTCGGGGTGGGGAAAAGACATGGGGGGGAAAAAATATGATTTTTATACAAAGCTACCCTAATGTTCAGCATTCTAAAATGGATTTTGGCTTACAGAAGTATAGGTGTCATTACTGTAAATTTACAGCATAACCTGCCTAAGTGAGTGTGTGTGGTTGTCTTTTTTCCCCCCCATTTTTGATATATATGAATCATGTTGTGTTGCTCTGTGATGTCAGAATGTGTCGGCAATTTCACCACAAGTGGTCAGATTTTATTTTATTTTTAAGTACATTTCAACTGTTAAACATGTCACCATATGTTTAAATCTTGTACATAACAGCGCTGTGGAAGAGTTGTCTTTGTTGGAAGTGACTGAAGCGTATCTCTCTATTGATCTGTGATAATTTCAGAGAATTTTAAGTTTAAATTATCATGAATGTTTAAAAAAAAAAAAAAAAGAAAGCAAGGATTATCTATTCAATTCTCAGTGTTGCCCTGTATTTTTTTTTTTTGTTTGTTTGTGCTCATGAGCAAAAGGTTGTTTAATTCAAGACATAAGACCTACTGTACATCTGTGTGCTTACAGACACAGTTTGCACAGTGGTGCATGGGCTCAGTTCCAACCTTGTGCAATTGTACATCTTAAATAATTAGGACTTAGTGGAAGAACCTGCCTCGATGATGTCCTGGTAGACCACAGTCTCAACTAACACAATTTCCTCACACTCCCTTTCAACTAATGTTTGTTATCAAGATGTTTCAAGGCGTTAAGCATGAGCTGGGCCAACGAGGAAGGGATCACTCTTCACTTTAGAGGGGAACTCTGGCAGGGCCCTGCAATGATGCCCCTGTACTCTCTGTTGTCTTGTGGTTTTGAGGTAAATAACAGTTAATCAGTGAGGTAAAATCATTGCATAGCCTGCTTTAATTAGTGAGATTAGCGAGGCGTAGCCGTTATCGTTGTGACTAATGCATAAATGGTGCATTTTTAGTAGGTACTGCCCTCCCTGTGCTCCACTGTAAGTAGAAACTGTGTGACATTTTAAAAAAAGGGCTACCTGCCTGGGTAGGTGGAGCATTTTACTGTAAATCTACTGTAAATGTGTTTTAGTCAGTGGCCCTTTCGGATTCCCCTTCATCGTGAGAGTGTCTTGAATTGATAAGAATCATGTTTTGTTTTGTTTTGGTTTTTTTCACCATCGTTACTTTTTTTTTTTTTTTTTCTTTTTTCTGACCACATGTCCAAAGAAGGCAGGGAAAAATATGTTTTCCTAGATGTGGTTTTAGGAAGTAAACACAATGGGAATTTAAACAAATTATACTAGAACTGTCTGTAATTCCATTTTGTACTTCTCCTTTAATTCCTAGCTACACAGCCATTTTACAACACAAAAAATTGTGCTGGAATAAAACATCATAAAGATCCTAAACAGTGCACGTTTTCTTTTTCTTACACTTTTCCACCCCACAAAGCAAATATTGATACTGAGTGGTGAACACACAAAGGGTCCTGTGATAAGTGTTTTCCACTTTCATCTGCTGCCAATTTTGCTTTATTATTAGGAAAAAATTTACAGATTTACATTTTCTTTGTTTTATGAAGTTTGCTTTTTGTTGTAGTAGCCAATTCATTTTGAATTTATTACAAACATTTCCTTCTTAATGAGCCATGTTTTTGATAAGATTTAAATATCCCTAAACAGGTTTAGTTCTTACTTAAAAATATTTACAGTAGTCATTTAGTAGTTGATTTGAAAGTCAGCTTGATATTAATTTAATTTAATCGTTTTCAAGAAATAAAAATGTAAAATTCTCAGATTAGTTTCTTAAATGTGAATAATTTTTCAGTTTTCCATGATTATCTATAGATTTTAGACTTGGTCAGACAAATCGGCTCGTGATACTCAGATTTTCCAATAATCTGCTATACCAGTTGTAGTATTAAAGTGAATGCATGTTGTGTATATAATTCATCAAGTAAAACATTTAATTTTGATAGCCTATATTAAGTATATGTTCCCTGGGAAAATCCTCCACATCATCCACACTTATTTTAAATTGCACTCTTCTGCAGGATGTTGTCTCTTATCTGCAAATGTAAATGTCAGCTTTCCCATTTTCTTTTCAGTCTCCAGGTAGCTGAAGCCTGTGTTTGCTCAGCTCCGACACCATTGTTTAACTATGGTGTCAGTCGCTGGTTTTTATTACAGAGCTCCGATTTCAGCCACGACGGTGAGCTGACGATAGCGTGATCTCTCAGCAGAGATCTGCTTACCTTGCTGAGAGGTGGAGTGTGTTGATTTAAGTAATTTACCTTTATATGGTTGTGAATGTGAGAAGCTCCAACATGACATTACCAAAATAATTGGTATATATATATATATATACGTATAAACAAAAGCTAATTTTAATACGATTTGTACTTTTAATGTTCTTTTCTGAAATAATTTTGCTCCAGTGGACAACTGCAAACTAAGGCGTGACTACATCTATAAAAGCTGGAGTACTAAGTGGTGGGTCAGGGTCTGCAGGAAAGCTTTGTGCTTCAGGCAGCCAATGGGAATCACCAGTGAAAACAGTGGGACATAACCTAGAAAATGGTATTTGAATATGCACCACTAATATACCAGAGGGCTAACGGGAAGGTGTGGTTTATGTTCAGTATTGTGTCTTGATGAAGAAGATGTAGTTTCAGTCTGCATGAAGAAAACAACTGATGTTCCAATTCTCTATCCATGGTCACCCATATTTCACAGATAAATTAGTCTCCAGAGAAGTGGCGGTGTTTCCTCTCACATACCTGTGACACACTATTTCACAGGCCCTGCTCCGCTACGTCCTCAATGTCACGCTTCGATGCCTGCTACTTCATGAGTGCCACAACGTTGGCAGCTTACCTTGAGTCAGCAAGCACTAAAACATCCAGCTCTGTAGTGGAGGGCAGTATTGAATGTCACTGCAGCAGCCACTGGCTTCGCAGAGTCTTCCTGGCACCTCCTGCTGACGCCAGAGAGCGTGATGGGTATGACGGTGACAGCTGGTCAAACCCTCAGTGTTGTTTGGAGCACGTGCAAATACTTCAGGAGTGTAGCTGTAAAATAAAACCTATAAACAAAACCTTTGCTCACATCTCAAGCAGCACATTGTGAGGTTTCTCTCCACCATACCAAGATAATGAAGCATTAAAACTGCATTTGAACGACTTGTCTTTAGAGAAACTCTGTTCCAGGGTTATTGTAGTTTGGGTACACTCATCTTTGTATGCACTGGGTTTAACAGAGAACTTTATTGGTGCTGGTAGGTGGGATTTTAGTTTATCTTCAGATAAAGCCAGACTGCTCCCCCTGTCTCAATTCTTTATACTGAGATTACTGCCTGTATCTTCGTATTCATATTCATACATATAGATGTCAAAGGATTCAATCTTCTGATTTATGAACTGTGCAAAACAATGTCCGTAAATGTGTGTTTTGTATTCCTATTATTAGCTTAATGCCACTGCTTTTGTCTCACCTGTATGTGTGTATGCTGCTCTGAAAAGGGCCTTCGACTGAAACTGCACCAAAAAAAAGCCAAGGTGACCTGAGAAACGTAGGCCTCCTATAACAGGACCACTGTCACCCTGCAAAGGTGAGGAGGTTACAATGGGATGTAACTGTCTGTCCTCCCTGTCTCTTCCTCTCAGCTTCTGGCCTTTAACAGGGGCTGCTGATGTCAGAGTGGCCTGAGGCCCCCAGCTGTCTCTGTTGTTTTTATGTGTCAGTTTTCTGCTTGGCCCCCTTGACTGTCCCTGCCTGATGTCCAGACTCCCCCAGCTCTTTGCAGGAGTGACCTTTGCAGAGGCGGACTGACAGACCGGCTCGGGCGCTCACTCACTTGGTGCTATGAGTGGCGTCAGTGTGTGTGGTACTGGCAGCAGAGACGATCATATGAACACAGCTGTAGATTTTGACAGAAATCTCACATTGTAATGAGAAAATACTCTTTAATCTGTCACATGTAGGATTTACTTAAGTCATGGTTCGCTTATCCACGCTGAAACAAGAATCAGTGCTGCTTTGCTCTTGTTAAATGTGTGTCAGGGAATCAGAAGTGTGATGGAAATGTGCCGGATATTGATATTATAGTGAACATATCAGTTTGATCTCTGCATATTTAATCTAGAAGACCTCAGGCAGTACAGACGCACTGAGAATTACAGTAAATGTGATCCTATAAATGTTACACTACTCACAATACTTTATTTTTTAACATCAGGTAAAGAATCTAGACTTTATTCATTTGTTCATTTTGCTACAAGCAGATATTTATGATGGTGGAGGCAGACGGGTTATTATTCATACACTATTCGCGGGAAGCAAGTGGACAGTCAGTAAAGTCCTTTAGTAAATGGCTTAAACAAATAATTGATAATGAAAATGTAACTAATAAATATCCTGCAGACAATACAACATGGAGCAGACTGTTTATAGTAATGACATATGTGATGCCCAGAGTGAAGGGTCGCTGCATGTTGCTGTTATCAGATGGTGACTCTTCAGGTGGTCCTGCTGGTCAAATCAAATGACCAGTGACAATAAGGTGCTCATCAGCCTCCCACATGTCCTGCACATGCAGCCATAGAAACTGCCTGATGACAGGCTGCGACCTTTTTGTGTATTCAGGAGTAAAAGTGGGGATTAGACACTAAGACGAGCAAAGCCCAGTGTATCATGTCACCGTCGGGCGAAAGATCGTGTAACAATCAGTGCTGTTTACTTGAGAAATGTATTTCATGTGTCCTTTTGTTTGATTCATCAAATGGTTTGCAAAAACTGATTCAAGCATAGACTGTGCGCTGATTTTGGTGATTTGTGCTCAAAAATTAAAAGGTCAGTGTGTAACTGTTTTTGTTCATTAGGATTCTCATGAGCTGAAATTAGAAATCCTTTTAAACATCCAAAACTTTGGAGAGAAGTAACATCATTCATAAATTGAGAAAATGTGTGTTCTTATATTTTTTCTACATTATTCTTTCCTATTATGTTTATTTTCCACCTTTATGGTGCATTGATACCTTTTGTAGATGTGTTATCATTTAGGTATTACATGTGGTTTACACTGATTCTGTGCAATCTGTTTTAAATGAACTTGGTGATTCTTCAACGATATTACGATAAATTACAGTCAATTAATCAATAAACTTGAAAAAAGTGGTCGGCTCTGTGTGCTTTAGCGCCACCGTGTGGACGGTTTAGACCGCGTCATCTCCCCGCTCAACTCTCGCGGTTTTTCAGGCGCTTAGCAACCTCGCGTTTGCATCGTCACACTGACCAATCGGGAGCCACAGTGTGATCAGAGCGTGCCAATCACGAGCGAGTATTTCGGCACCGATTTAAACCGAGAGGAAGCGTTTTCAGTTTGGTTACCTGTAACACAGCTGAGTCAACGGAAACGAAAAGCCAAACAAACATTTGGTCTTTTTAAAATCATCCTTGTTGAGATTAGAGACGACAAGAGTAAACTCTTGCTTGTGAAGTCGCTCGCTACTGTTAACTAGTTTAGTGAGACAGCTGGCTAAGTTAACGTTTAATCGGGCGACCGAGTTTAACATTAGGTTCTGTTGGAGACAACAACAACAACATGCCGTCACGTGTTGAAGACTACGAGGTGCTGTACACAATAGGTTCGGGTTCCTATGGAAAATGCCAGAAGATAAAACGGAAATCTGACGGGAAAGTGAGTATGTTTTAATTACACGCAATCATTTAATCCACAGCGTTAACGTTACTTGTCCCCTGATAACAGCCTTGACCACCTGATCACGTGACCAGGAAGTTTTTGTATTATCGAAGTGTGTATTTATCAAAAATGCTTTTAATAAATATACACATTACTGTTTCTCCTCACCTTGAAAATCTTCCCTGAAGGTTCACAGTTCTTCACCAGAGCATCTCACAGTCTCCATCTTTAATGAAACCACTTCTGTACTGCAGGTCCTTGTGTGGAAGGAGCTGGACTATGGCACCATGGCAGAGAGTGAAAAGCAGATGCTTGTGTCAGAGGTGAATCTGCTGAGGGAGCTCAAGCACCCAAACATAGTGAGGTATTACGACCGCATCATAGACCGGACTAACACCACGCTGTACATTGTCATGGAGTACTGTGAGGGCGGGGACCTGGCCAGCCTCATAAGCCGATGCATCAAGGAAAGGTGACTATCATCCGAGTTCAGCAATGCAAATTGTTTGTGTTTAATATAAAGTGCAGGGAAACATTGGTTTCACCCCCAAAATATCTACACTGCTCATCTGCGTGTTTATACATTTAGTTTTTCTTTTAACTGTGGCAGGCATTATTTGGAGGAGCAGTTTATCCTGCGAGTCATGGCGCAGCTCATGTTAGCCCTGAAGGAGTGCCACAGACGCAGCGATGGCAGGGCCACGGTTCTCCACCGAGACCTGAAGCCAGCAAACATCTTCCTCGACATCAGGCAGAATGTGAAGCTCGGTGACTTTGGTCTGGCGAGGATCTTGAATCATGACACCAGTTTCGCAAAGACATTTGTTGGGACACCTTACTACATGTCTCCGGTGAGGTTTTAATCATGCAGCTTTTTAGATAATTTTTTAAAAGACTAATTCCTGTTTGCTGATATAAGCTGCCTAGTAGTAATTAATGAGAACTTTGTGCCTCATTGGCCACTAAATATCACATTTATTTCAGGAACAAATAAACCGGATGTCATACAATGAGAAGTCCGATATTTGGTCACTGGGATGTTTGCTGTATGAACTCTGTGCCTTGTCGTAAGTTTTCCACCTCAGTTGTTTGAGCCGATATCCCCAGCAGCTGGTTTGTTACAGTAAGTCAAAGCTTAACTTTTTTTTCTCCTTTTAGGCCTCCATTTACTGCTTATAACCAAAAACACCTGGCAGAAAAGATCAGAGAGGGAAAGTTCAGAAGAATCCCCTACCGATACTCAGAGGAACTGAACACCTTACTCAGCAAAATGCTTAACTTAAAGGTTGGATTAGTTGGGAACCTGTTCTGTTTTTAACTGTACACTTTAGAGGACATTATATTTGTATACACTGTTTACATTTAGTTAGAACTAATTGGTCCTCTTTCTGTTGCTAGGACTATCTGAGGCCGTCTGTGGAGTCTATTCTCCAGAGCAGCCTATTGGCCGATGCGGTTGCTGAGGAGCAGAGAAAAGCACAGGTGCGACTGCGAAGGAAGTCGACAGACTCTGACTGTCCCCCTCACAGGCCGACTGAACCATCTCCTGCAGCTGCTGCAGAGCTCAGACTCAGGGAACAGGCTCTGCGGGACAGAGAAAAGGCCCTGAAGGAGCGTGAGGAGAGGCTGGAGCGTAGGTTTCTCATGTTTATTTAAAACAGACCTTGGATCATCAGACTGTGTGACCACTGCTGACCTGCAGCTGGGCTCAGTGTGTTCCACAGCCTGGATAAGCTTATTTAATTAATTGATTTTTTCTTTTTTACTTTTCCTGATAGAAAGAGAGCAGGAGCTGTGCGTTCGTGAGCGAATGTCAAACGAGAAGCTTGCAAGGTAACACTAGATACGGTCATGGAACAGTCCACACTTTGTCAATTTACCTGTTTGGCTCCTTCCATAACATCTTTTTGTTTTCAGTCTGATTGTTACAGTCTAATTTTGTTTTTCAGGGCAGAGAGTTTATTGAAGAATTACAACCGTCTCCATCAGCAGAGGGACCTGGAACCGTTCTATGGTAAAGACATAGTTATGGGAATTGGACGAAGACCTTTGGACTTACTGAACCGAGACAAGAACTGAATGTTTTTTATGTGTCAATGCGTATGTTTGGAATGTGGATGCCTGTGATTACTTATTTATTTTTTTAAGCTATGTATATAATTATTACCAATAAAGTTATGTTAAACATGTATTTTAAACAATCAAATCACATTACTCGCCTGACCTGAAATGATGATACGTTAGGCTGTGAAGGCTGTTCTTAGGGCCTCCTGGTGGCCTTTGTTAATCAATAACTCCTTGCTGTTTGGTCTTAGATGAGGAAAACCTGTCCCCCGGCAAGAAGAAGGTCCACTTTGCTGGAGAAAGTAAAGAGAACCGGTGGTCTGGGCGTCAGAGTGTGATGCCCCAGGAGCTGCTATTGAGGAGGCTGCAGGCAGCCAATCTGCGTGCTCAAACACTGAACAAAGTGGAAAAGACCTGTCAGTTCAAGAGCAGGCAGATCCTCGGCATCCGCTGAGCGCACAGACAGGATTGACTTGTGAGAGAATGTGAAAGCTACTGAAGCCTCAGTTTTAATGACTGGATGTGAATTGAACTCTATTTATATGGCAATGTGGTTGAGACACTAGTGAAGCTAAATGGTTAGTTTAACAGCTTGATGTGTTGATGTTATAGGCAGCTATTGTGGTTGTAAATGCACTGTTTATTCTTGTTATATATGTATATATGTGGTTCAGTTTTCATTCACAACTGCATGGTAATAGTCACGAAAGGACAGCTACTAATATAATGAAATATATACAGTAGTTGTTAATTTAATTTCTTCTACAAATGTCTTCATAATAGTAATACATAATTCAGATAAAGGTGATTGTGCCAAAGTGTGACTGTGTGTACTTTGTGAATTACATACACAAATGTCCCATTTATGAATACAAACTAGTGGAGTATAATTCTAAATAGTTCCTTAGATTATCTGTAATTTTAGATAAAAATTAGATAAACTATTACTAAAACAGACACATTTACTTATTACCATTATACAGCAGTGACTCTTTATCATCAAGATCAGTTCCTCCCACAAGGGGTCATCAGTTGCCCATGAAAACTGAGCCAGGGCATCATTTCACCCGGTGATTGTAGCTATAACACGATTCACACCTTAAGATCATTCAATAGGAAGTTAGAGGGATTTAAGATTTAAGTTGTTTTATAACATTATTACTATTCTGAGAAGGGTGAATAGTTTAACTGGCCTAAAAACAATCGTATTTCTTACATGGAGGTGCAAATAAATAATTACATAAACATAACATATAACAAAACATTTGCCCCGCAACACATTTATGCGGGGCTATTTAAGGCAGATCAAGTTCAAGTAGCTTTTATTATCATTTAAGTATTTACAGTCCGTTAAGTGCAGAGTAGAAACCAAACTGGACAACATTACGCAAAACTACGTTAAATTAAGTTACACACAGTTAAAATCCAACATAAATGTAACTATAAATAGCAACACCAAACTCACAGCACGTCACCCTAAAAGTTCACGTGTGCAATAATGAGCGCAAATACAGCGCCGACTAGTACCTCGTGCAAATCGGACAGTGAGAGGGTGTCAATTGTGTAATCTGAGCGTTTGTGTGTGTGTGTGTGTGTGTGTGTGTGTGTGTGTGTGTGTGTGTGTGTGCACGTTCCCTTCAGTAAGGTAATTTACCGATGAAAACGTAAGTGGAGTGTTTCCACATTTGTACTCTTCTGACTTGCACTCTTGAAAGTCCCGCACACGTATATTGGACGATATTCTATGATAGAAGGGCTACAGATCAATTAGAGGAAATATCGCGAGATTACAGTACGTTGGCGTGCGTAGCAACCGCTGTTGTCTGGCGTTTCCACCGCCCGCTGGCGAGTGCTGCTAAACCAATCAGATGCCACCTCGTAGACTCTCCGCCAATAGGAATTACGCGGGGTGTGGTTTTGCTTGCCTTGTTCCGTGTGGAAAGTTTACCGGCTCGGGTGCAAAGTTTCAGCCGTCTGCAAACGGGAGCTCGTCGGCAAACGTATCTGGAATATATTGGTAATGACCACGGTGTAGTTGTACGGTGACTAGAATCGTGTTCTGGTTTAATTTAGCCAGTGGCTGTCTTCAGATAGAGCTGGGTGATACTACGGTCGCTGGATAAGCTCAGTAAATGAAGACGCCGTTAGCATTGATCGTATTGTCTCCTGGGAGCCAGCTAGCTTAACGTGGTTTAGTGGTTAGCTTGGAGTTAAGTCGGAGAGCTAGCTACGGTAGCTGATGTCCGAGTGATCTCGTAAGAAGACACGTTAATTTAACGTCAACTCAAGACTCCACGAAGGACCGCAAGGAACCGCAAAAATGGCTTGCGAGCCTAACCGTGCCCGTCTGTTATGTATGCTTTCATTGACTTTTGGGTTTTTCATTGTGGAAGTGGTGGTCAGCCGGATTACCTCATCTCTATCGATGCTGTCGGACTCCTTTCATATGTTGTCGGACGTCATTGCGCTGGTGGTGGCTCTGGTCGCGGTGCGATTCGCCGAGAAAACTCAGGCAACCAACAAAAATACCTTCGGCTGGATCCGGGCGGAGGTGATGGGGGCTCTGGTCAACGCCGTCTTCCTCACGGCGCTGTGCTTCACCATCGTCCTGGAGGCGATCGAGCGCTTCACCG
>OMLM01003701.1:186975-202241 GCA_900302695.1 Helostoma temminkii
CCGCGGGGCTCCTGGTCAATTTGCTCGGGCTCTGCTTGTTCCACGGGCACGCCGGCGGAGGCCACGGGCACTCCCATGGAGGTCACTCTCATGGGAACAAGAACAAGAGGGGTAAACCCGGCAAAGCTGGGAAGGGGTCTTCAGGAGAGGAGACCAACAACTTGGTGGGGAATCACAACAGCCCTGGAGACGTGAAACCCAGAAATGGTAAGTATGGAGAGATGGAGCAGTTTCACTTCACTGTCTGTCTTGTTTACCCAAACTGTTGTTAAATGGGGACATTGTGTGTTAAAGTGTACACTACAGACCAACATAAATGTATAGCCCCTGCTAAGTCAAACTTAATCTGACAGCTTTGCCACACTTGACATCTCCTCTGTTAGTAGTTCAGATTGCACAACAGTATGCCTCAGGTGTACCATGAGCATCTGCTGAAGTGACGAATTCTCATTGTTTCCTTTTCACCTGTGATATTTAGACGCATGTGTTTGTTACCTGATAGTTGTTGGGTTATTTTATCCTTGGAAACGCGGTGACCTCAGCCACATTAAAGGATGAAGCCTCAGATTTCAGGATTTGTGAAGTTAACGGGATCAAGTGTTTTGTGAAAAAAGATAAGGAGAAGCTTGTGTCAGATTCAACCAAAAAAAATCTTACAATATTTCACAGCTCATTGTTTTACGTAAATTTCCACTGGTATTGTTCGAGTGAATTCACTGCTTGTAAAATACTGATAGACTTATTGTTTCACAGCCACAATGTGGTATTTGGTTAATATTAGCATACATAGAAACAGCTAATCCTGCTTGATGGTTAATCAATCCACCCCCACCCCTGAATTCGCATCACTGGCTGTACTGCTGCTGCTAATGTCCCAGAGCCTGTTGGCCTTGCTCCCTGAAGGGTTAAACCCATACAGCAAACCATTTTCTCCCACACAGTTTCTCCCAAGCCCTGCCTGGTTCAGTTAATGGAGGCTGTGCTCCCCGCTTCTCTGTGCACCAATCGCACACTGGGTCATACATCAGTGTAACCGCCAAGTCGACAGCCCCAGCCTCACCATTAGCCGTAGATGAATGACCCAGCCATGCCCCATATGGAAGTGAGCAACCATTGCTCAGGTGTCATTCCCGCAGCGCTGTGTACACTTCCGGACTGTCTGCAAGTACTAATTGAAATGGCTTAATGGGACATACCATTGAGTGTTTTTCAGTGCTTAGGATCCCACATGCTGTGAGGTTTTGTTCATATAACCCACCATGGATGTCTGGTGTAGTTATAGCCCAGACTCAGTCACAAAGAAAAAAATCATTAACATATCAACTTAATGGACTGTAAGTCTTAGTAAATTGTCCTTGGTCTCCCTTCTCTTGACTGAATGGAGCAACTGGGTTCAAGATGGAGCTCATAACATTGTGGGGCACAGTTGTGGCTCTTGTTTGAAGTTTCAAGTAGGTTTGTGCTTCGACCCCAAATGATTCAGCTGTACAAGTTAACAACATGCTTCTACTGATAGTATTATCACGTTTTCTTCTTCTCGACTGATTTGATAAGATATGTTTTTGTACTAGAGTTGTTTTGTTTTTCTGTTGCTCCTCAAAGCAACATTTTTGCTTTTGTCACAGTCCCTGTGTGGCCTGTTTGTTTTGTTTATTTGAATGCTACATTAATGTCTCAGTGTCAAAGTTGATCTGATTATTACTTATGTCATTGTTCATTAAACTAAACTGACCTCCCTGTTTTTATCTTCAGAAATCAGCTGTAAAGACAACACAGAGGTGCAGATGAATGGCAACACCCACTATGAGGAGATGGACCATGACCACGATTCCTCATCACAGCTCAACATGCGCGGGGTCTTCCTGCATGTGATGGGTGATGCCCTGGGCTCAGTCATTGTGGTTGTCAATGCCATTATATTTTACTTTGTGTGGCAGCCCTGCAAAGCTGAGGAGGTGTGTGTGAACCGGTGTATCAACAGCCACACCACAGATCACCAACATGTAAACCACACTCTGGTGGACCTGTTGGAGGGCCATGCACCCATTAAGTCCGCGGGCCCCTGCTGGGTCCTCTATTTGGATCCCACACTCTGCCTCATCATGGTGGGTATCCTGCTGTATACCACCTACCCACTGCTCAAAGAGTCAGCTCTCATCCTGCTGCAGACTGTGCCTAAGCAGATCAACATGCATCGGCTCAACGAGCGGCTGCTGAACCTGGACGGTGTGCTCGCCATCCATGAGCTGCACATCTGGCAGCTGGCTGGTAGCCGCATCATCGCCACAGCTCACATCAAGTGCCACGACCCCACATCATACATGGAGGTGGCCAAACGCATCAAGGACTTCTTCCACGATGAGGGCATACACGCCACCACCATCCAGCCAGAGTTCGTCACATTCAGCTCAGAGTCTCGAGACTCTCTCTGCGAGCTCTCCTGTCGGACTCAGTGTGCTCCCAAGCTGTGCTGTGGCTCTGCAGACAAACAGAACACAGGCTCTGAAAAGAAGGCCAGCAGTGACTGCAAGGCTGCTGGCGCTTCAGATTTGGAGGTCATCAGTGAGACCCCAGAGCAGGCGGCAGCTGTTCAGGTGTGTCCTCGGTCAGAAGCAGAAGTCGCCATCACCAGAGAGGTGGAGTCATCTCTGTGAGATGGAGCGAGCAGAGAAAAACAGAGGAGAAGCTGGAAAACTACCACTTAGGACAAAATCTTTCTTTGTCATTTTGCAGGACATTGTTGTGACTCATTGTCACCTGGATAAGGAAACCATTTTCCTTAGCCTTTTATTCTCTGTTGTTCCCCCTTTTTTATCACTGAATAATCCTCCCCCGAATTCTTTATCCATGCATTTGAGCCACACGTTCTTTTCTTCTTTTTCCTCTCTCAGCCTCTCTGTTTCCTCCCAGCCTCTCCTCAGCCACTTGGCCCGTTGTGTTGTCTGTAGCCCTGACAGTATGGTGGCGATGCATGTTGGGGTTCACTGACCTAATCTCCTCCGGGACTGGAGCGAGGTCTGCATGAGTGTCCCTCATTAGCACCGTGTTGTGACGCGTCATTTTGTCCTGTGTTTCTGTGCCAAAGCTTCTCCCTGCAGGACTGAAGGGATCTGAGAGAAATCCTCTCCTCCAAAAGGTCATGCACAACACATGCAAGTCAGAGCACACATCATTAGGTTATTTTATTTAGCCTATGGACCTATTGGCACAAAGTCTACCTTATTATTTTTTACATTTTCTTCTTACTCTCTGCCCCCAAACAGAAGAGTATTTTATTGCATAATAATTTAAGTATTTAAGTTATTAGAAATGATCTATTTCTCTCTGTAGATGCTGTTTGTAATATTTAGTTTGGATCATAGATTTGCAACTTTTCTGACTTGAATTTTTGACGGACCCTCTTTGCTGTAGTCAGTTTACAAATGTGTTGTTTTATACTGATCTTGTTATTTTTGGCCTCTTCTCTGGGCTGTATCAACTCCTCTCTCACCTTGCCTTTTATAAAAACTGCTGTGATATAGCACTAAGTATAGTAGACAGTTTAAGTGAACTTCTTGCAACAACACACAACACACCTAATTAAATGTTGTTTCATAAATTTGATGGGTTGCAAGCCAGAGGGTTGGGTCTGTTGTGAAGACGTGGGCACTGTATGCATTAGTGAAACACTATCCTCTACGTGAATCTGAACTGGAAAACTTTCTTATGATTTCTGTTGATTTTGTTTTAAAATCCTCATGAATGTGTTTTCGGAACCTCGTCAACAATCCATGCTGAGGAAGTTTTTGTATTTCCCGGACATTTTACTAAGTTTGCATGATCAAACTGGGGCCTGGTGTCCGAAAATTTTAGAGCTCTGCTCAGAGCTCCAGTTGCTGCTTTCCAGTACCAGCTGGTATCCTCCAACATAACTGGGTAGGGAATGACTCATCCTGCAGCTCGTCTGTCCTCTGCTTTGTGCAGCTGAGCAGGCTGTTTTTGCTGAATTAAAGTCCATATGGTGGCCTTTGAAATTGTATGAATTGTTTCCTCATATCGTTTAAAGATGATATGTCAGCGTGTTTCAGATCTCCACTCCTGATTTAAATGTGTATGCAATATAGAAATATGTGCTGGGAAATGTATTTGGACCCCTTGTATGGGTCACCTATATTCTTTTGTCTTTTAAGATTTGAGCTCTATGTACAAATTGAAAAACAAAAGTGTTGTTTTATTTTATTTTAGATATGACATGTCAGTTGATGTGTTTTTGTTATACATAAATATATACGATGGTGATGATATATACACATGCATACATTACCTGTCCAACGTGTCATTGTGAAAAAAAAAAAAAAAAGGGTGTGTGGCACAGCTGATCAAACCAAAATTGTCTTTTGATTTATTAATTTCTCTTAACAGTTACAATCACATTTTTTATGTAATTTTACGTGGGACACTTACAGAAAATTACACTTTTCATTGCACTTTTCAAAACAGAAGTCACTTGTGGGCCACAAAGACCCAAGAGTGTGGGTCTTTAATTATTTGTACATAGCAGGAGACTATTTGGAGTCACCAAAAGTAGCTATATAATAACATATTTTCATACTAATAATATTTAAAGTTGTCTGAGATTCATTTACGCAATAAATTAGCCATTTTAATTCTGTCACCTGCCATCGCCTGAAGACATTTCTGGTTTGTGAACAGAGCAGCTCATTTAAATACAGAGCTGTCTGACCATGTGGTGCCCTGTATGTCGAAAGTGAAGTTTTCAAAGCAAGAGCCACTGGATTGTGATGTAAATTGTAATATGAGTTTAGGTTTTTAGTCTTAAACCAGACTGAAAGTCAGAGTCTCAGTCATGACTTTGATCCATCGTTCAATTTTGCCTATTAAATCCACTGAAACCACAGAAGTGTGAAGGGAGATTAAAGGAGATTTAGATTTAAAGAGGCAGTGGTTACGCACAGGTCAGCTTAACTTCTCACAATCGGCATATATACCAGTTTTCTGAAATCTGTAATGAAGGCGTATGTTTCTCTGCTACAGTGGACGTGTGCTTTGCAAAACACAACTTGGCTTCAGATTTGTTTTTATTCAATGTCATAGTTTAGAAGCAATATTGTATTTTATATTATATAAAGAATTTGTAGGTCGTGGGTGTATCTAGACAGACACCAACTGAGTTAGCAGTGGACCCCAACTTTTTTTTTTCCTTTAGACTCCAGCCCCAGAACAATCCAGTCCAGATTTTCCCTCTCACTGATTTAATCTGGACGGGATGATACTACATCTGGTACATCCATACACTGTGTTTTCAGTGTTCTTGGCAGTTTGTGGACAGAATCGGTCTTTATGACTTCACTGTAGCCCTGTAGGGTCTCTGCATCAGAGGCACTTTCCAGCCAACAGGAGGAGACAGGGGAGCACAGCCCAAAACCAGTTGTTACAGAGACACTCTGAGCATGAAATTAACTGTTTTTCAGCATTAAAATTTACAGAAAGAGAAGTGAAAATAGTGCAGAAAAGGGTATTTGTTGTTGTCATTGTGTTTCAGAAGCAAAACTCTCACCGAGCTCACACTGAAAATTACATTAACGTGCAGACTGTGTGCACATCTTTAACACCAACAGGATATTTGTGGCTCATGTCATCTGTTCCGCTACAAAACCACAGACTGTCTAAACAGTAATCATGGTAAGATGTAAATCTGATGTATTAAATGTTAGTGAGCTGTGGTTTGTCCTGCTGCAGTCCATAATTATGGCATTTCACAACTCTTCACTGAGGTGGACACTGGCTCGAGCCTGTGGCTGAGTATTTGTGGAAGTTGGCCGATGACTGAGGATGTGAAGCTGACAGAGCAGCCGTAGGCCTGAGGGTCTAATGTAAGAGGCCCGGGGGAATTCCAAAAGCACCAAGCATGTAGCCCTACCCAGCATTCCTCAGTGCCGCGGTCCTCTCCTTTTCATGTAGAGAGAATAACACTGGTCACGCTCTTTGTTAAAGTCAGGTGTTCTCCACAGTAACACGGTAAAATATGACTCTCATATGCAGCAGTATGAATGTTTTGCAAGAAATTTTCTTTAACATAATGAGAAAATGTGAATTAACATATTAGTCAAGTTGCAAAAGAAGATGTTAATGTTTTAGGCCGTGTGTACAATGATGACAGACAACAGTTACAGCAGCAAACTGAGGCTAGTATGGGGGGAAAAGAGCAAATTTGTGGGCGGGTAAAAATGAGTTTTGATAATGAGGGCATCTTTTTAATGATTTCCACCAATAAGTCCAACAAACTTTGATAGGACATTTTAACTTTAACTTTAAAGGCAACCATCATGGGAGATACACTTTTGTTTTAGATGAAGAAAAACAAAAGCACGAAAGTGGCAGTTTTATGGGGAGTTACTTGGCCTGGTCGTTTCACAGCTATAAACAATCATAAATATTAGAGCAGAGAGTCTGGCAGTGGCTTCGCAAAGTTTTCAACCCTCTTCGTTTTTCACTCACAGTGTGTTGTAGATTTAACATTAAGTGGATATTGTTGCCATTTTTTTTCAATCAGTGACGTTCAATAACCCACAACAAAAAGATTAATGTGATTAGAATTCTTTTGCAAATGTATTAAATATCTAAATATCGAAATCTGAAAAGCGTTTAGTTCCCTAATTCAGTCCTCTCCAGTACCTCTGCAGCTGTAGATTGAGTCTTCTGTGGTTCTATAGTTACTACAAACCTCTCACACCTGGATTTGAGTAGTTTATCCTGTTCGTCATCTCAAGCTCCATCACACTGAGTCATCTGGTGCCACTCTGCCACAAAGGCCTGATGGATGGAGTCATGGTTATAGCTTCGTGTTTAAAATAAAATAATTTGTGCAATGGAAAATGTGTTGCTCCAACAGTCAGTGATAAACCAGATGACAGTGTTTGTGTGTGTGTGTGTGGTCCACCAGGCTGCTCATCTCCCTAACAATGTTAGTCAGGTGCTTTTATACGAATATTGTTTTGCTGATGTGTTTGAAAAGTTCAGTATAAATAAAACTAGACTTGACCGACTCGCCATACACTGCAACACTACATACACTGGGACCTGAGGGTGAAAGGTCAGTCTGCTCCTAAATGGATTCACCTTTGCCAACACAGCATTTGTAGGTGCAGTGGCACGTGTAAGCTAAAACTCTGGAGTTATTCAACACAGTACACAACACCCAAAAGACATGTTGATTTATATTTCTCAATAGTTGCTAAACACAAACTTAAACATTTTGACTTAATAATGTCTTGATTTCTAATAAAAACACACATTTGGTGATTTTAAACATTTTAGACATTAAAATAACAAATTATGCTTTACGGGTTGAGGACATTTTAACTTAATACACTTATACTAAAATAAAAGCATTTGAATTATCAGAATAACTAAACTTAAATTATAGCTCAACCTGGACATATAAGCTCAGCATCTTGGCTAATTAAAATGTAAGTCCAGAGATTTTAGGATGTAAACATAACGATAAACTCGCTTCCCACTTTTGATTTCACTGCTGACGTACAGCAGCAAACCCACGATAAGAAATGTGGAAAATGTTCTTGTTTCATACCGTTTATTAAAGCTTAAAGGAATAGAATAAGCTATTTCACATACGTTTTGTCAGTCAGAGAGATGAACATGTGACGAGTTTTGTGGTTTGATGAAATGCTGGCTGCCCAGTTTTAGGTTTTCTTTCAGTTAAACAAATACAGAAACACCGAACTGAAAAGCAGAACTCTGACCTCTGAAACTGTTTATTTGATGTAAATGTTACTGAACAACTTAGTAGTGATGACCTGATGACTCAGATGTTAATGGATATTAGCTACAGCACATGTTGGTTATTTCATTTCCCTTAGTATATGTTGGCCTGTTTATTGCAGCACAGTACCTGCACTGAAACTGTGTCACACTTTTTATTCATTTTATTCGTGTTTTAGTTTTTTTCTCATAATGTAATTGTATTTTAGTCACAATAGCTGCATGACCTCTCCCAGTCCACCAACATACATTATACATTTCACCCACATTCGCTTGTTTACTACTTTGTCTACTTAATAACCAATGACATTCCCAACAGCCTCTGTGTAAAATACAAAATGAAAACTACAAAACTAAGTTCCTAAAAGCTAATTTGCAATAGCAACCATGTTTTGAATGAAATAGTTTGGACCAAAGTGCAAATGTTCAGCTCCGAGGGTCAAAATAAAGTGAATCATGAGACCTTATATCAGGACTGGGTCTCCCACACTCCTCCCAGAAACCTTTAATCTGACCACATGGCAGGTTTGTACCTAAAAAAAGACCCGTCAGTCAGTCAGAGATTAGAAAGGTAGGAATATTAACCAGCTCTGGTGATGATCACGATCTGGAGGAAATCCTCAAAGAGATGGAACAATACTGTACAGCCCTGTGTTCAGATCTCCTCCTTAAAAATACATTGTAGCATCAAATTGTTCCCAAATATCTCAAGTGTTAAGAATTTCCAACATGTGAACAATTTCCTTCACTTTACACAATTTTTCCTTCTTTGCCATACCATATTATCTAAAACCCAAAGTATTTTAATAGAATCCTAAATGAAAAGTTTGACATTTTGTTTGACAGTTTGACTGGCACCTGTAGCTTTATCTGAGACCGGTGTCAAGCTTCTCAGTAACTTCTCCTCAGCAGGAAAGCAAATAAATGTTGAACATTAAAAGACCAGCTTGTTCCAGGCTTTCTGCCACACCTCACCTATCTGACAGCACACCTCAATGATTAGAGTGATGTCGCTTCATCAGTGAACATTTGACCTATTAAGAATAAAACTTCAAATAGCAGAAAATGATAACATTTCAGAACGCTAGTAAGATAAGATTAGACAAGTTTTATTGTTCACGTTGGAAAAGCAGCAAAAGCACAAGAATGAAGCTTATGTGTAAAAAGTTTTAATAATTCTTCATTTCCATATCAACACATTTGTGGGACACTAAGTGTTGGTGTTGTGAGAACCTCACTAATCCTAAAATTTAGCTTAAAGCATTGCACACGATGACATGAATATTTTATGATTTTAGACCGCATTTAATGTGAACTATTAATCTATAAAGAAGCTGTAACTGTCACATGAATTATAAATGTAGTAATAAATGAGTAATTATGGCCATGGCAAGTTATTTATGGACAAGGAATGAATGTACAAAATTTGAGCTAAAGTAGGAGAATCTCAAACTGTACTTACAGTACCGCCTCTGGCGATAACAGTGAACTGGTGATCTTTTATGTCAAAGTTCGCTTCAGTCATGATGGAGCATGAGGGGCGAAAGTTGACCTTGTATGCACAAGTGCAAGGTTTGTCCGAATGTTTTGAATTCTTGTTACACGATAAGAATCAGGTGACAAAGCAAAGCCCGTGTCTTCTCAGGCCCATGAGTTCTCAGGGAAACGAGTTAATGTTAGTTAATGTTTCACTGGTTGATCGTACTGTACCACTTCACTGGCCCAGCTCTCAGACTTTGATCACCAGAGTTGAACAGGTTCAACCAGCAACAGTGAACTCCTCACTGATTAACTCACACACACACACACACACACGCTTCACAGTTATGCAATAAGCATACAGTAAAGATAAACGTGCAAACTATGCAAACTGATTTGATGAAAAAAAACAGTTAATTACTTCCATCCAATTCTGTACTTTCAACATACATTATACATTTCACCCACATTCACTTTAGTCATCCATCACACACAAATCATAAATATTCATATGTACTGTTACTATATTCTACTGTGCTAAACTACTGTTCTGTACTACTATACTATGCTACACTTTAGTATACCACTGTGTATAGACAGACACTTACATGCTATTAAAAAAATATAGTAATAAAGAAGTACATATGGTTAAAAACTGAGTAAACTTAAATCATATTAAAAAACTATTACGATTTACAGCTATTTTATCCTCTAAATTATACTTGTACATATATATATCAACAAAAAACCAATTGCCTTAAAGATTTAAAGTTGCCAAGATTTAGTGATAATTTAATCCTCTGCATTTAGTCGTGTGCAGTGATGAAGCTGTTACTAAATGTGTTTTCTGCTGTTCCTTCCTCCTGATGTCCTCCTCCTCCAAATCATAGATTTGTATGGTTCAGTTTTATCTTTGGGAACAAACACGCTGTCAAAAATGCACACACAGACACACACAGACACACTCGCTCACACAGTCACTGCTCACACAGTCACTGCTCACACATTATCACGAGGGCGTTTGTAATAGCTGACGTGGGATTCTGATTCTGTGAAAACTGCAGACTCACTGGGAGCACCATCCTGCTAACCAGAACAGCATGTAACTGACCTTTGTGGTTGTGACATGCTCCTCTCTCGCCTGCTGGTAAAATAGAATTCAATTAAAGTGTCTTTTCTTTTTATGTTGACATAGTTAAAAAAAAAACCTTTTACAGCGCTTGTGGCACTACCTCCAAGTGCAGACTGAAACAACTATTGAATGACGATGAATCCTCCACCTGATGTTCTCTCTACAGCCACCAGCAGGTTACTCTTTCTGTTCTTCAGGATTAGCTCAACAGCTGTGAGATGAATTGCAATAAAATGTGGTGCACACATTCATGCCAACCACTGGACAATCTGTAGTAATCCGCTGATATTATAGCATCTAATCAAACAGCATGGTACATTTAACACATGGTACATTTAACTTGAAATGACTTTTGTTAGTAAAAAATACAGTTCCTGGTTCACTTAGTTTTTTTAATGTCAATGGGGTTTTTAATGTCAATGGGCCTGTTTGTTTTAAGTAATGTAATGTAATGTAAGTAATCTTTTTGTAGAGGTTAAGGATACACACAATGTCTTTTTTTGAGAAACACAGAAGAACAAGAACATCACATGGCTCATTGAAGGCAGAGCTGAACAAATGTGCTCCTGGGGTTGTGTGTGGTAAAGCACCACTGTGTTCCCTTCTAAACTTATAAACAGATATTTATCTAAGACATTTGTACAAGTTGTTTTTGTTAGTTTAAAAGGTAATTCTTGTTGAATGAACTTCTGGCCTAAAACAACATGGCTGGGAATTGTGAGCCTTGTGATTGCTATAACGACTCTTACACTTCCCATTCAAGGTGTATTTATCACATCAATGCGCCGTCTTGCTATTCTGTATAAAGGTTACTCAGCCAAGATGCTGAGCTTATATGTCCAGGTTAAGCTATAATTTAAATTTAGTTTTAGTTATTCTGATAATTCAAATACTTTCTTTTAGTATAAGTGTCTTAAGTTCTCAACCCGTAAAGCATCATTTGTTATTTCAAGCCCACCTTTAAGCTGCCTTAAGAGGCAGAGTTAGTGATGGCACAGTTGCTGGGGTAGTTGTCAACAAACTCTAGGGATCGTGGTCCATGAATCTTGCCTACATGTCAATTTCCTGCTTCCCCAAGGAGATTAATTAAGTATCAATAATCTATATCAATATAAATCATTTTCTGTTTGTTTGTTTGTCGCTTACAGACCTCAAAATGGGACAGCCCCCAAAGCAGAAAATTGGCACACAAAAATTTCATGGGAAGCATTTTAGGTTAGGTCATATCAGAACAACGTCCTATTACCTTCCTCTAGATGAAAGAAAGATCCCATGTACTTCCTCTGGCATGATCATGCATTTTCATAAAAAGTTTGGAAAACAAACAAACTGGGCCATTTCTTGGAAAACAAAAGTTGGCCATAACCACTAACAGTGTGGACTGGGTCAACACTAAATAGAGCTGCAACCTCATGTTGTTCCAGCTTAAAAGAGTAGCCAAGAGCTTCCTCTGATGCCTTTTCATAAATAAATACAACCTGTATTCAGCCCCAACCTTCTGTTTGCCTATTTCAGCCAAAAGTAGGAAATTATATGCCTCAAAAAATATTTTTATGTGTTTGTATTTGCATTATGGGGTTGAAGGAAGTTCAATTAATTTCCAAATAAACAAAATAAAATCTTTTTGTTATGTTTCTTATATTTTTCTTAAAAATGTTGGTGGGTAATACTCCTCTGGCCTCCAACAAGGCCAGTTAATTTGGCTAGTTACTAATAATAATTCAATGTGTATAGAATCTAAGTCATAGATGATTCATTAAGGAAAGTCATAGTGAATGTGGCTGTGTGACTAATCATGATGGCTTCCTTTTACGCTTTGGGTCAATGTTGAAGTAGTGGTTATGTATTGTATCCATGAAAAGCATAATCACTCTAGATAAACTATAACCACAAAAATTCACCACAAAAGCTGGTTCTTACTGGAACCTACTTGTTCCTGCAGGATCTAACCTGGTAGAAGAAAAACTGAGTTGCATAAGTCAGGTGTTTTCTTTTACATTCTTGTACAAAGTGTGCAAACTCTTTATTCACATTTGTGCACAATGTTTGCAGTATTGTGTGTACTCAAGGTGTGGAGCTTTTCAGCAACAAAAACATGGACTATTTTATCCTTCTTTTTGTAATTCTGCACGTCAGAAAAGCCAGGAAACTGTTAGACACAATGATAGTCTGGCAACACAATATAAGATTCAAAAGGTTTATTGAAACACTGAAGGCTGATGTTTTGCATGTGAGGACTCACAGTAACTAAGATTGTGACAGGTGAGTGGATCTTCGGGTTTCGATGTCCCATCTGATATGCAGGAGCGGTGGGTGCATGTTATTGGACCATTTCTTGTAAGATTTGACAGAACTGAGCAGGAATGAGCTGACACTCTTCCAGGCAACACGGCACCTCCAGAATGAAGCTTGAGCAGATGGTACAGATGAATCCTTTTCCTGAATCTCGAAGAGTGGAGGCTGATAACCATACATGGCTAAAGTAGTAGCCAACCCTGCGGATGAAGATGGCAAGGACGTATGGGCACACTCAACCCAGAGCACATTCTTCGCCCGTGAGGAGGGCTCCAAGTTGGACACTTTCTGTTTGTTTGTGGGTGGAACCTGGATGATAGGTTGACAGGGATCCCCAGCAGGCGGCAGAATTCAGACCAGAATTTGGCTATGAATTGTGGACCCATGTCAGACACTACGCCACTGTGAATTCCATGCAGGCAGAAGAAGTGTTGAATCAGCAGGTCTGCAGTCTCTTTGGTGGATGGTAGTTTTGTCAGGGGAATGAAATGGACCCTTTTGGAAAACCCGTTAACAATTGTCAGGATGGTTGGTATGACCTTGAGATGGGGAAAGACCAGCGGCGAAGTCGATGGAGGTGTGGAACCAGGCGTGTCACAACAAGAGGATGGAGCAGACCAGTATGATGAGATGATTTTGCTGGGCACAGACTGGGCAGGCTCTTGCCAATGATGCCATCTGAACTGCCAAGAGTTCTCTGTCCCCCATGTCATAGTTTCTTTCTGCTGGGGAGGTTTGAGCCATCCACATCAACGATGGAGCCCCTCGGTATCATATATGATGTCTTCATGTACAGGCTGTCCTTATTCATTAGAAAGAGACAAACAGAGAGAGCACTAAGGAGGTCATGAGTTCGTTATGTTGTCTCAGTGTTTAGGGGACAAATGATGATCCTCGCACAACAATGCAGCCGAAATTGATTCACATTGCAGATAAGCTGAGAATGTTTGCAGTGTTATCTAAGACTCAAAGACTAAATAAATTGGCCAATAATTTGGCAACTCCTCGACTTAAGAGACAATATTCTGCACCAAAATGAACTCCAGTTTACACGCAGGAATTTATTCTTTAACTTCATAACATTTCCAGCCATCTGGCCAAGCAGTATGGCTGTGCAACAGACAGAGAATCAGGCCTCAGGCTGTCTCTGCCAGACTGGATATCTGACTGGAAGCTAGCACACTGATCTCTACTTAGTCGGCTGAGCAGGGAAACTGGGATAACTTTTATATAACCTGTTTTTATAAAGTGTGCCATCACTTTTCTTGTGCATGAATGTTTCAGGTCATTGTTTTGGTTTTATGAATACAACTTTTGCATACACTTAATCCCTACAGAAAAACTGTGGTTCCTTAAAAATAGTAACTCCAAGAAAGATGCAATACATTCATTAGTAGGTTAGAGGTGCTGGCAAATTTGCTTTTGAACTTCAGGCAATACCAGAGTGGCTGCTTATCTCTTTGTGCTAGCTCAGCTGACCACCTCTAAACTCTTGCTTCATAAGTACAGTAACAGACAAACACTAGAGTGGTATAGATCTGTCCTGCCAAGAAAGAGAAGCGTGCTGCATCCATGTCATACTGGCATCCTGGTCATTTACTACAACTGGGAATAATGCAATAAATTAAACATTTATGCATAACAACACTGAGTAATTAAGCCTAAACATAATGGATATAATAATTTTATAATACAAAGCATCTTGTGTGATGACATGAATGTTCTTTAAGTGTAAACATTGCAACTACCATCCATCTCATAACCCATGAACCAGGCATGAGTGTATTAGCATGAGATCAAGTAGTAGGCTAGCTGCACCTATAGACCATTATGAGACGTAACTGAGCTTCATTCTGTACTCCTTTCTTTCCAGCAGCTCAGACTGTGATGAGCTATGAAAATATTCAGCTCCCAGTGCATATTCACTGACCCTAGTCCGCAGTCCACACAGGCATTTCTATTGAAATGGGATGTTGGACAAAGGCCAATGAAAAAGGGGATGTCAGCAAATCGGAGTTTTTTCACTGCACTCATGTGATCCTCCCTGAATTTACTTCCCTATAGTCACACCAGAGGACAGATTTGCAGCTGAACTGATTTAAATTCCAGTCAGGCGTTGAAGAACATGTGTGTTATTGCTCAGCTATAGTATTACATAATAGAGTTTGAGCAATGGTGGCTGTTTATTGAGACAGATAAGGAAGAAGCTGTACACATTAAATAAGAAGAAACCTAGTTAAATGCTATGATCTAGTTAAATGCCATGATAGTGACAGCTTGTTAATACCTTCAGGTTTATGTATTATTATATCAAAATCCTTCTGTTCGGATATATTTCCTTTAGTTTCCAGGAACAATACTGCTAACTTTTTCTCATAAATTGTCCTTTTAATGTGATAACAGTTAGTGGAAGTATGAAGAGAATTCATTTTAAAAAGTAGTAAAGAAGTACTGTAGTGGAAAAAAACAGCACATTCAAAAGTTCAGAGGAAATACTCAGACCCTTAACTTCAGTAATAGTATACTATTATTATATACTATTATTAATATACTAATATAACTTAACAACGCAGAAATA
>OMLM01003701.1:208094-232757 GCA_900302695.1 Helostoma temminkii
ACATTGTCCCTCCAAATTGTTTTTATTTAGTTTTTACCTCACAGTAAATTGAATATTTTGGGTCTGTTGACTGTGGGTTGGACATTTGAAGACATCACCTCTACAACAATTTAACTGAAAAGTAATCTGCAGATTCTCAGTAATACCTGCAGAATAAACAGTGACAAGAATCTGTTATCAATTCTGCCTTTAAATATATTTAAATAGATGAAGTAACAAACTATTGTAACTATTCCACTATTGTAACTTTTCCATTCTGAAGAGTTAAACTGTTGTTGCTGAGGTAAAACCAGGTCTGTGACTAATCTGTCACTTTGTTGTGACCTACAGCTCCACAGCAGAGCAGTAAAAACATGTACAGCACTTGAGACAACTCAACATGTAAACAGATTAACTCAAGATTAAAGGAGGACAGTTACAAAAGTAAATGGACACCTAATAAACGTAGGCAGTATTAGATCATGAAGAGGTTATCTAAAAAATGTGTGCTGGTACAATTATAATTATATGCACTGCTGATAACACTGTGTGCAGAAGCTGGTTGGAAAGCAAAACTTTCCTATTATGACCATATTTAATGAATTAGTCATTTAATTAACACATTGTTCGAAAGGTGAATTTCCCAAACCCCACTCAGTACTTCAAGTTACATATCCTATTATGTGACCCAAAGATATTCTGTTTAGGGCTTAAAGTGCTTATAATTTTCATCACTGATTACTATAAAGATTATTTTCCTATAATCAGTATAAAAGAGTGCAGCATCTTTGAAACACCTTTCTAACGTTCAATCAACAATCCAAGACCAAAAGATAATCTGTTTACAACAATGTTTTATGAAGAAAAGCTCTGAATCCTCACACTGTCACACAGTTTCTAATCATTTAGTTGATTAATTAGCTCGGTTGATTGATCAATTCAGCTTTAATTCAATTTACTATTGTGAAAAGAGACAAACTATCATGTTTCAGAAACAGGCACCAGAGCATGTGGGGCATTATGCTTAAAATATTTCCAGTGGTGGGCTATCAGATTAATTAACGTGTCAGCTCTGATCAAAGAAAATCATAGATTTATATACAGCATTTTTCTGTGACACATAAAGACATCACAGTGGAAACTCAGAAATCCATGACCAAAAATAGCTTCACCAGTGGCCTTTTCTGTTATGTTTTTGCTGTCATCACAAGAGGAAATGTGAACAAAAGACTGACAACTGAATCTAATGAATACAGCACCTGTGAGAGCAAATTTGACACTTGTAGAACAAAGAGTCGGTGGATGGCCAGATAAAAGGATGTTCTGTTTTTGAGGAATATGTCCAGATACAGAAACAGATGTGGTGTAATAACCAAAGATGCGAAATAATGCAAATATGTACACATTTTTTATGTTTTAGGAGGAAAAAAAAGCATTAAAACTAAAGAGAATCTAATGTCCAAGTATCACCTCCCGCAGATTATTTCAAGCACTGCAATCCACAGAGATAAATGTATTTCAATTACCATTTAACCTTTGTGTCTCACTGTCAACTCATTACTTTTAATTAAAGTTGTAAATCTCATCTGTAGGCTTGTACTAAATGAGAGAGAATAGAGCACAAAAAGTGAGGAAATGAGATTTCTCCTTTTATTTTCTTCACTAAGGCAAAAAACACTTTTAAATCAATTAGTTTGAGCATTTCAGCAGCGTGGAAGTAATATTCTGAACTCCAGTTTAATTCAAGATCACATCTAGTCATTTCAATTCAATGGTTCCCTGTCATTATCTCTCCCTCATCAAGGAGCTGTGGAGGAGACCAAGGCCATGGCCTCCTGGTTCAGCTGGAATGAGCCTTATTACCGGAGACCCCAAAGGGACCCTGCTGAAGTGGTCACCGACACCCTGATGTTGGAGTTTAGCTGGCAGCTGAAGGAGGCAGAGAGGCAGCAGAAAGAGAGGGAAAACGAGTACAGACGCCTCAAGACCGGAGTGGACTACAGCTGGCTGGCGAGCACGCCTCGTTCCTCCTACAACATCAGCACTGGCGAGAGGCTTAGTCTGGAGGACCTCTGCTCCAAGGTGCCACCATCCTGCTGTGGGCTGGTCATACTCAAGTAAGAGGACAATGAGTTGACACAACATTATCATATAATGGACCTGAAGCTTATGTAAAGTCAATTAGAGTGCTTAAATGCTAATTTAAAGTGATTGTACGTGTGTTTTTAAATGATACTTTATGCTTCTACTCCATGTATTCAGTAACAGTTACTACTACTTTTACTTTAAAATACATAAAATTATGTTTAAAAATTCACAACCTATTTCAACAAGGCTGAGACACCCATGGTAAAAGCTATTTTAGTATTTGTTGTTGAAGGTACAGTGTCAGTACAGGAGACTGTCAGTGATTGGCCTAATCTCTTAATCACCGTTATAATCAGAAAAAAAGCATCTGCAGCTATTTTGATAATCAAACAATGGCTTTTTTCAGCAAAAATGCAAACAGTTATCAGTGTCCATTTTCATAAGCTTTTTTAACACACAGGGGACACAGCTGAATATTTAGCTGTACATTAATGTAAACATTTAGGAAAAGGAATTGTATAGCCATGGCAAAAAATAACATAAATACGGAAAAGTCAGAGCCATATCACTACTAAGGCTTACTTGTTTCTGAGTAATGTGTGTCATCCTTTTTAGCAAAGACAGAGAGAGATTTCTTCCCAAACTACCCAGGCAGCCCTCAGGCAATCCTCTCTGTAATTCCTGGTGTCTCTGTTCCTTAATCTGCATCTGAGATGCCCTGAGCTTGTTTGAGCATCTGGTCACACAAAGCTGCAGTCTCAGGAGTCTTGTTTGACATGTTTTTTGGAAGCAGTTTAGGATGCAGTAATATACTGAAGGGTTACGAGTGAGGTGCTAAACAACAACATAAGTGAAAGTCACACATACAACAGGGACTAAGTGGAACATGTTTTTATGATTTTAATTAGCTGCATGGTTGTGGAGTGTAATTAACTTCTCTCTGAGGAGGAGAGATACTCCTGGGTTTGTTTTTCTAAATGTCAACTGTAAAAAATAAGATTCTTTATTATCCCACTATCCTACCAGTTTCACAAAGTGATTACCAATCTCCCTTACATAATAATAATAATACGACAATAAATGGTAAACAGCAAGTCATGCAGAGAAATGGCTACAGATTCTATGTAACCTCCTGATAAGTCATAATAAATAATGTTCATAAATGCTCTGAATAATAATAATAATTAATATAGTAATCTAATAATTGCTTTTTTCCATGTAGGTTGAATTTTATAAACATAATTTAGTTGATTTGGCAAGCTTGTGTCAATATTAGTTTTATTTTCTGCTCACCTGCAAAATCAAAGTCCATTATTTATTCTCTTTTAGCTCTGGTTTTGGTCCAGAGCTAGCAGCGGGACTAAACCACAATCATTGCATTAAAAACAGAATTAACTGTTCTTCCTTTGTGGCAGAAAGAAGCAAATGTTTCTTTTCTTCCCAGCTAACTTGGTGCTGTAATTTGCTTTGCACAGGTTCAGGGAGGTCATGCAGGCCAATGAGCCTGAGGTGCAGGAGGTATCTGGCCTGTTCCGCTCTGTCCTCCTGGAGGCTCTGGACCACCTGAAGGAGGAGCAGGAGGCGCAGAGGCTCGCCCGCCAGTGGAGCAATAAACGTGCCACGAGCATGTCCCTCATGAACTTTAGGTCCCGGATCAAAATTAATCCATTTGGAAGCACGGTGGGCCTGACTACTGCTGTGGCTAATGGGGCAGGGCTAAGTGATCTCAAAACTGTGTCAGAGGATGTGGAGAGAGGGATGGAGAGTGAGGAGAGGTCACAGAGGGTGTGGAGCATGCCCGACTTCAGATACAAAGGAACCAGCAGTAGTAAGGTTGTCTGATGTGGGCATTTACAGGGCAGTGACAGTGGGACAGATGCTGCTGTTTAGGACACAACTCCAGTACTGTACGTCCACTTACACCAGACGAGCGAGGAGGCCTTTGTTTTTTTTTGTTATGAAAGAGTAATGTCAGGCATTTTTCTAAGATCTTCTGTACCTTGACAAGAGTTCAGCACTTTTCATGAGATTATCACATTTTAAATGCCTCATATTTTATAGAGATTTGGCATCTCTTTGAGGACTATTTACTGTAGCCTGGTAGAGATATTTATCTTATTTGTGGCTCTGTTGTTGCAGGAGAAAATGGTTACACACATGGCTGCGCAAATTGCCTGAGTGTGAATGATGTTCTATGGCAGAATGTTTTGTGTGAGATTTATTTATAGATGTTGCTCATAGTCCTAAAACAAAATATCAATAATGAACAACGGTGACATTAACGTCACTCAGAGGATGAGTCATGTTCTCATCACAGGCTGCACTTTGTTTTCACTTAAAGATTCAGCACAATGATTTATAATACAAGGTCTGCAAAACAAGAGCTTCTGTGTTCTTCAATTGCTACTGTGCATCAAAAAAAAAGTGCAAAAATGATGAATATTACCATTTTCTGTTTCTGACACAGTAAAATTCAACAGTACACAATGGATTTACTCCATCATCCATTCAGACTGTATGTAGAACTGTTATAAGAGAAATCAAAGTGATTGTATTTTATATTTCAATTTACTAGTATGACTGACAGAATGACCGTTGGACAAGATTCTTAATAGAAGTGGCAGGATTTGCTTTTGATATTAATAAAATATACAGTAATGAAACAACACAGTCGATGCTCATCATTTTAGGTCAACATTACAGATCAGAACCTACGTTACCAGTTCACACTGATAATACTGTGGTTCCCACAGAAAGGTTTTTACTGTAGTAACATAACTGTTAGTTTGCTACAAAAAGTAAAAAAACAAAAAGGTTGGGAATGACCAGTGGGTAAAAAGACAAGAAAAAAAAAACAATATAACCTGCAGAACTGTTGGTATTGGAGCTGCATTGTAGGTGGCATAGGCACCAGGTTTTTACAAGAAAGATTAATGCATTGCATCACTTTTGAACATTTCTGTGTCATTTGCGAGTGTGATTAAGTTAAAGGAGTACTCTCTTTTTAACGTTAACATTCATTCGAACCACAAGCACATTTGAGAACAAGTTTACTACATTTCATCCACCTTTAATGTTCTGACTGATGCCACCAATTTTCATCTTCATTTGAAGATCAGATGACACTGCTCATCAACACGTCTACTACAAAAACCGATTAACAGATTGAGCTGAACAGTAGCACAGTAAAAACATAACTTGTGGTCTGAACACATCTCACTTTGCTGCTAAAGCACAAATACCTCACTTCATCCAGTTTGTGGCTGTCCCTGTATCAATGCAAGTTATATTGATCATTTCTTTCTCAAAACTCTTTAATCCCGATCTCTGGCACAGTAGACCTCTTGTTTCCTGAGTTCTGCTGATGTGTCCGAGCCCCCGCACCACTACCAGCACCCGCAGTGGCATCACAGGGTAGAGTTTAAGAACTCAAGAAGTTCTGCTCGATTTTTGTCCCGCTATAACAAAAAGGAAAACGTGAGCAAAGGCAAATAACAATACAAGTAAATAAAGTTACACTGAAAAGATGAGATTACCTGTTTGTCTTTCTTTGACTTTTTTACTTTCATCTTTATCTTCTTCCCTGAAATCATGCTGTACTTGCCTTTTTTCCTGTCCTTCAAGTACTGAAAGAAAAAACAAATAAAAGTAAAGCTTAAAGGGGCATAAGAAAATGTGTTCTTTAGGAAAATACAGTTGGGACTTGCTGTAGGAAGGAAAATCATGGCAAGATGAACATGTGAACAGAAGATTTGTTTGTAAGTTGCTCTCATTCATTCCCACTTTGAAGGAGAATCAGATGAGCATAAAGAGGAGAAATACACCAACAACTGTTCCTGGTGGTGTGTAAGCAATGATGCTGATGACAATGTGGTTGGAAGCACAATAGGAAATAGTCATATCTTTATTTTTGCTACTGCTAAAGGCCTGCACATGTTGAGTGATAGAAACACAAAAGGATGTAATATGTATATACTGTCCATTGAGTGGGCAGGTCCATGAAAGTCCATGAAAAAATGCTGACACTTAATGGAAATTATGGGAACTGTATTTGGAAAATAACCTGGACTGGACACCACACTCTACAGAGCAGAGCAGGCTGTAATTTCTGAGGAGGTCAGTGTCATTTTCTATGCTGTGGTCTGCTGGAGCAGAAAGTTGCGGACACTAACAGAGTGGACAAATTAATCATGAGGGCTGGCTGTGCTCTGGGCGTGGAGCTTGACCCTCTTCACACTGTGGCCGAAAGAAGGATGTTGTCTAAACTCCTATCAATCCTGGACAATCCAGGAATACTCCAAATAAATAATACTCCAATCCACTACACTACAGTGTAGTGGGTTGTAGTGTATTTATTTTTGTGTTGGAGTGGATCTTTTCCTGGGAGTGGTTCTTCCCTTTTTCTTTTAATCAGAGAGTAAGGTAAAACAGTAAAATAAAGTGTAAATCTTGAATATAGAATAATACAAAAATATTTTCTGATATACTAGATGTGTTTATGCTCATTCAGTTAAAAAGAAGATTTCTGTCTAATTGGACCTTAAAGGGCACTTACCTTGGAGATCTGTACAGGTCCCGAATCTTCTTCTCCTCCTTTGGTTTTTTTGTCCTTTTTACGTTTATGCCGCTTGTCTTTCTTCCCTTTCTGCTCCAAGATACAAAAGAAAATGGAACACAGTTTTCATTAAGTAACTAATAAAATGGGAAAGTCATAAATTGCGAACACATGAAACAGAAAAGTACTTTTTTGTGTTGTTTCTCCTTTTTCCTTTTCTTAGACTGTGTTCTGGATTTACTGCGGGAGTCTAAAAATGACAATACACTGAATCAATTTTTGGATATTATTAGTATTATGATAATAAAAATAGACACAAAATTCAGCTCTAAAGACAATCTTGTAAAAAAACAAACTTTAGAAGAAATTTAACACAGATGATTGTTACAGGCTTTGAAAATACACTTACCGCTACTACTAGAGCTACTCCGACTGCAGCTGGATGAGTGTGATGAACCTGATGAAGAAGAAGATGAGGAGGATGACGATGATGAACTAGAAGACGACGAGGAAGATCTACTACGGCTGCGTTTCCGCTTCCTTTTTTCTCGTCCTGAAAAAAACAAACAGGCAAACAAGGTGATAAATTAACAATGATAAACCAAAACACAGATTATCAATCAATAAATTCCCAGACACAACAGATTCATATTAACCAGACAGATGTAAAGTGCTTTCCAAACATTATCTACCACAGTTAATCTTGTTTTCTTTTCCAGGATTTACCTTAAACCATCTGTTCACCCTAATATTTAAAGTATAGCAATGAATTAAGTGCTTGGAGGAAGTTGCCTTGCAGCACTCAAATGTCCAATGTGATTGTGAGTTTAATATTTCTGTGTTACAGACTGTCTTACCTCTGCTCTTCGATTCCCTCCTTTCATCTGTTCTCGAGGTGGAGCTGGAAACCCTGCATTCTCCTGTTGCTGACTAGAAACAAAGGGAAATGTTATACACTACCAGTCAAAAATTTGGACACACATAGAAATTCTAATTCATTTGAAAGAAAAGTTGATTTTATAACATCAAATTGATGAGAAACATAGAAACTATGTTCCAGCAGAATTTAATACTGTAAATTCTGCTGGAAGCGTTTGTTTTTTTAAAAAGAATATTTACAAAGATGTACAGAGGTTCATAATCAGCAACATTAGTACTGTCTTCCAGTAGCACACCATATTTGCTATTAATTTAAAAGGTTAAATGATCATTAGAAAGCCCTTTTGCAACGATATGCAACACAACTTACACGTCTTTTCATGAAAAACATGGCAATTCCTATGTGTGTCCACATACTGTAGACAAACACACACAATCCAATACAAAGTTGACTGGTAGCGTATTTGTTACTGAATGCTCTGGGTAAGACATAGTAAACACTTTCCCAGCTAAGGAGCGTTTAAGGAGTTTTTCCTAACTCAGTGTTAGAGTCTGAGGACAGGTCAGGGTGCAGCTATTGTAAATCACATTGCGACAAATTTGTGACATCAAGTTATAAAACGTTAATAGACTTAACATGACTAACGTAGCATCCAATTAAGTCCCACTGAACTGTTTAAAACACGAATCACGTTACACACTCGTTATTTTTCTTGTACCGGTTGTTAACTAACTTAGGCTTCATTTGCTAAGCTGAAGCTAAAAGGCGCTAAAATACAAGATATTAAATAAAATGACAGATTGAAAAAAGAGGTTATATACTCGCCATAGCGTCAGTAGAATGCGGTTAATATATCAGTTATATACAGACACTAAGCCAACTGAAAAGGCTCAGTATACATGAACTTATTCACTGTTTTCTCTCGTAAATTAGCATTAGCTAGCATTCTTAGTAGACATTTTGTATCCCATGATGCACCGCTGCTAAGTTCGTACAAAACAAATGAGAAGCAGCGGTTAGATACCAAGAGTCGGGAGTAGATTTGTGCGGAAATGAAGTCTATTCCCATGTAGATATGTGTTTTAATTTACTGTGATGTTAGTGTAAACCTTTACCCTGTCCCTAAGCAGTCGTTTTTATCAAGCAGATCCTGACCATATAGCTGAACTCTAACCGTCTCCCAAGTGTTGGGATTTAACTGTCAAAGATAGCGGTTGTTGAGTGAAAACGGCAGTCATCACATCGCCCCTTTGGCAAACAGCTAAAATAATAATTAAATAAGGTAAAATATTAAAAATATGTGAAATATGTTATTTTATGATATACTAGCGTTAATAAGTAACAAACCACCACAATAAAAAAAAAGTACAATAACAGCGAAATTATCACACAACAATACTATAAAATTACTATTACACATTCCAGTTTATCAGGGGATGTTAACACTACATCTAGCTACACTAATCAAGTTGTAATATTAATATTAAATTCTACTAATGTCTGTTTGTAGTCATTTTGTATTAATTTTTTTTTTTACTTTTGTAGTTGTTTTGGGTGTCCATGTGGCTGTTTCATGCTTTGTCTCTACATAGTCATTTTGTGTCCATTTGTGTCCATTTGCATCCTCATGAAGCTCTGTCTCTTCACTCTGTAGACTTTGACTTGCAGGCCCTAAAGCTTATCATCACAATCATGACCATAGCTGATGCTTCCCAAGGTCATCATCCTAATTTTTAATGTTAGTATGCTACCTTTGCTAATTAGCTGAACTTGAAAAATATTAGATTTTTTGGGCTGGCATTGAGACAAAAGTGACACCTGTATTTTACAATAAAAAAAAATCAGATGGTACATTTGTTTTTAAACATAAACACAGCACAAAATAACAACAAACCCTCCAGTTATGACCAAGGTATGTTATGAGCAAGAATATATACAGTTCTTGTGTCAAACTATTGGTGGGAAATATGCTCCTCTAAGTGATGCTAAACTGAAAATACATGTGAATCTAATGAGAATGCCTGTAGTTCTGCCATGCCACATAGATGAAGTAACTGGTGTTAAATGAGCCCCAACCAATAAGAGAATATATAAACATGGCATTAATCTAGAATATATCACTTTTACTTTTTGACTTAAATCACAAAACAAACCTATTTCCATGACATTACCATTCCATTTCAGATACTAACAAAAACGCACATAAACTCTAGTATTGTACAAAAACACATTTATTATGACAGTATTTGTATATTATACAAATAGAAGTATATTGCCTGTACCCACTGTATAAAAATACAAAATCTTTATGCGTTTCAGTGTCAGGCATAATAAATCATTTGACAACCCAAAATATTGATTAACTCTAAATTCAGTCAGTTTTATCTAGCCCTGCAGTCATATTATGTTGATGTTTAATGCACTAAAATCCTCCAGCCTTCCAACAACATGCACCTTGTTTGAGACAGAAAAGTGGGTACTGTCATACACAGGAGGTTGGCTGCAGATACATTTCACTCCAGCATAGTAAAAACTCTTCTACCGAAAGAGACAGAAAACAGACTAACAGATGCACAAAAATAAACGGGTAAAATGAGCCTGACGAAATGCCAGTCCTTCTTATTTGATGTTGGAAAGGATATGTTACATTCCTTTAAAGAGCTCTGAACCATTTTCAGTACCGGTTTTGAGATTATGGGGCCTTGATAAAACTGACCATGTCAACCCATCTAAGAACTGTATATACATATAATGTAAGATTAAGTTTTTATGTAAATAGAAAAAAAAAACTAAACAAACCCCAGATTGCCCAGTGGAATATATATGTTAAATATGTTAAATGCACAGCTCTGAATGTGTTCCTCATTGCATTAAAGACGTTGTACAGCTGTCCTCAGATAGAAAATGCATGGACATATTAGAAAGGTCATTAGTTCATTAGAATATTGTGCGACTATCCCTGCCCACGTCGGAGCCAAACCACTGGTTTCACATAGTCTGACTCATTGACTGGGCTCCAGTGAGGTAATGTGAAGCAGATCAAAATAAAGTTAAACTTCTTTCTTTGACCTAATCCTCATCACAAATACTAAAGTCAGGTGTATGAAAATGTAAAATATGAGGAAAAATACACACTTTAGTAGAATCTCAAAACATGCTTTTTATAATAAAAAATAGCATAAACAAAATGGTACAATTACTTTTGTATCAGCAGTGAAAGTATTTTCCACAGTGGCCCGTGACAATCTTTTTTACACTTTCAGTATAAAATACATTTCTGAAGATTTATAATTGCTTTTCAAACTCTTTAAAAAAGTGGGATTAATCTTTATGTTTTAAATTGTCAGAGTAACAATACTTGTGTAAATATTCTTTAGTTTCTATTGTGTGAACTTTTACTACCTTTTTAAATTAAAAATATAAAGTGTACTATACTTTGCATGGAGATGTCTTTGCTCACCAGTTTCAGACTTGAAATTGATGCATAAAAATCAGATTAATATTACTGAACATTTGATATTGATGGTTATTGGGTAGCTGATGATGGTTTCTTTACTTCCTAATTCAGTGGGTAATGGCAGTTTAAGCCTCGGTTTTGTTCTTTGAGTGATCAGCGTGCGCCAGACTCTCTTCATTCTCCTCTTCCTCCTCAGGGACCTGGAAAAAAGGTGGGCCCACATTAATATTAAATGAACAGCAAACAGTAATTTGCTAATGTGCAAAAAATGTAATTACATTAATTACATATATACATGCAGTGAGCCACATTTGAATGTAATAACTACTGTAGAACTGCTATTTCAATTAATTTTAATGTTTGAGAGCCAGAGTATTTTTGAGGAATGGGATTCTTACCTCCCAGTAAACAGCATCGTCGAAGCAGTTCTGGTCGGGCGGCTGTCCCCAGATTGGCAACTTCATTATTAAACCTTGAAAGAGAAGATAAATTGTTTTATCATTCAGATGTTGCCTCTCTGGTAAATTATATGAACCCTGCCCTGCCCATTGATTCACAGAGATATTTTATTGTTAAGTGTCATATTTACATTTAACACTTTGTTTTCATCTAGACCAACCTGTAAGAAGACCTCCAACCAAAGCGAACCCAAGGGATGAACCCAAGGCAGCAGCTTGCATAGCAGCATCACCCCTGAAGGCAGACAGGAATGTAACATCATATTTGTATATGTACTATATATATATAGGCTTATGCATAAGACTTGTGGCAAGTAGGTGGCTCTTACTCATGTTTTTTCCCTAAAGCCACAGCCACAATACCAGCCAAACCACCGAGGATGCCAGGCATGCCATGCAGATTGTGGACACCACAGGTATCCTGGATGCCCAGCTTGGATGCCAGGATGGGCTATAGAGGAGGAAAAAGGCATCTTGTTAGGATTTTTTCAAAGTTGAATAATGCATTATATTATTATTATAATTTATGGATTCATTTGTAGGATTTTAGCAATAGGGATGGAAAAAATTATATTATATTTGTAAAACCTTTTATTTTAAATTATAAAATAAATTTTACATTACATTCAACTCACAGAAAGGTACTTGAACCCAAGGGTAGAGACTATGCCGGCCACAAATCCAATCACCATGGCCCCTACTGGCCCAATGTTCATGTCAGCACATGTTCCCACCGCAACACCACCAGCCAAGGTGGCGTTCTGAATGTGCACCTGTACAATATAAAGGTATAAAAAACATTATGTTACTGAATTTTAAATTAGTCATTGAAGTAGTGCAAGATAAATAGCTGTGAGTAGAAGAAGAAATTGTTTGACCATGTCCAATTTCCCTTTGTGCTCCACAAGGCTGGATATGGCGTAGGCAGAGAGCACACAGGCAGCCAGGGAGAGGTAGGTATTGATCACTGCGGTGAGCTGAACTAAGCCTGCATCAGCTATGGCAGAGTTGAAACTAGGCCAGAACATCCACAGGAAGACTGTTCCTGTAGTAGAGGGTCGTAAAGAAAAAGAGTTTACATCAGATCATTCAGCTGCACACTTACTTTATTGCTATACATGGTGCTTTTATTTGTATCCACTAGGTGGCATAATAATACATGTCCAGAAGACCAGTGTGTGAAGATGACCCCACATAAAACACATCATTTTGGTATACAGATGGTTAATATATTTCAGTATTTTACAGTTTAACTGGGTCTTACCAATCATAGCAAACATATCAGAGTGATAAACAGATCCATCGTTTTCATGTCCGTTTCTTAAACCTGGTCGGTAAAGTACTCGAGCCACTGCCAGTCCAAAGTAGGCTCCAAAAGCATGAATGATCATGGACGCGCCAACATCATTAGCCTGTAACACAAAAGGTGATCCACTGCAGTATAGCTATGTCGATTCATGTTAATTCACATTGAATTTACACAGTAGATGTGCTCTGTTTTAATGGAGATTCATCAGTGCATGCAGGAGTCATTGTGTACTCACTTTCATTATGGTAGCCACCAAATGTTCGTTTACGGAGAAGATGGTGATTTCCAGTATGGTCATAATGAGGAGCTGCAAAGGGCTAGTTTTGCCCAGAACAGCTCCAAAGGAGATCAGGACTGTAGCTGTGCTGAAATCTGCATTGATTATTCTGCAACAAGAATACAGAAATTATATTAGATAAAATATAAAATAATAATATAAATATATACATAGTAGAATAAGATTATAATATACACTAAAATCCACATGTTGCTCTCGGCAGTCTTCAGCTTATATATACACTTCCTAAAAGAATTTGGGCTATTGAGCAGTAAACAGGAGAACTGTGGTGATGTAGTATATGATTAGCTACATTAATGTTAATCTAGATGTCATTGAAAGCCAGCACAGGCAGATAAGACAGTCATACTTGAAGATGCTGATTTTAATCTTTCCATCATCCAAATGCCAAATGCCCTGCATGAGGAGGCCCCACTGCAGGCCGAAAGCTGCCAGGAGTAAGTTGATGCCCACGCTGCTGAACCCATATCTCTTAAGGAAGGTCATCAGGAATCCAAAACCAATGAAGATCATGACATGGACATCCTGAAACACTGCAGACATAAGAAAAGTAAGTCAGTTATGCTGATGATTCAAGGTCAGGACTCTGATCTATTTTGAGAATCCCACTTTAATTTGAGTTAAATGTGAATGTGAAATTGAATTAGAAGAAACACTTAATGAAAGTGAATGAATTACTGAGCACTGGACTTCAAAGAAGTAAGGGGTGCAGTATCAGTTGTGACCTGTTAGCTGGAAAAGCAATTCAATCAGACTATGGATGGGTTTCTGGGAAAATACTCTGGTCTTGCTGTTCACTGTGTGCTAGATTGATGTGTTTCTATTAAGTTCGGACAGTCCTAATAACCTTGGCAAACCATTGTCTATTATTCTCAATTGCTGGGGTGATAAAGGTGGAGTGTTTAGACTGTATTTTGATTATTTATATGTCTTATCATCCATATGCAATGTTTTAGCTATTGTTTAGAGTCATCAGTAAAAAACACAAAAAGTTCTGTAAGTGGAGAAACTCTATAAATCTTAGTTATTGCCATGCAGTTTCGAGGAGGGATTTCCGTACAATGGAGCACTCAGACCAAGAAGTGGTATTTCTGTTTCCCAAAAACGTTTAAGCTTGACATGATGAGCCCTGTGTATGGAAAAGTCTTCAATATGGAGATGTGCATTGAGTGAGAAACAATGGGCTTCATTTCCTTAGTTTGTAAGGACCATGAAGGCTGCCACTATTGTCTGGATAGGACACGCTTACTTCATCTTTGAATAGGCCGGAATTTACTGGTGCTCCACGTTTTTTCCTAGTGCTCATCTAATGCATGTAATAAATCTAAAAAACTCATTGACACATTACTATTTTTAATGCAAGTTAATCATGTAACCAGGTTTGACCTAAACGTCTTGGCTGTGTATGATATGGGCAGTTCATATGCAGACTGAGGATACATCACCCAGTGTCATGAACCTCAAGTTTCATTACAAAAAGCTTCCAGATGGAAGTACGGAAAAAACAAAGTTGTGTACGTATTGCAGTGATAAACTGTCCGTCTTCAGGTGAAGCACATTTTTGCTGATGCTAGTGCTGAGATAAGGTCAACAAGCCACACTTGCCAAATGACAGAGTGCAGCCAGAGAAAGCTTTTCAACTAAACAACAGCAATTTAAAAGTTTAAAAGTTGAAAATATAATTAATTGTGACTAATAAGAGCCTATGATGACAGATTTGATTATGTTTATTTAATAGTTTAGTTGTACCAGTTTTTACACTTATCCACTTTTAGTTGAACTTTAAATTCCCTTTTCTCACTGTGTAGTGTTTTCTTGCTAAGCACAGCGCTCTTATCTAACTCTCAGTGTGGAAGCAAATAAGTGTTTCACAACACTGTTCCTTTGAAATAACTACTACTAATAATAATCATGATTTTATAGCCAGATTTTTATCCATACTGAGTGTTTTATTTTGAGAACATGTTTTTTGTTTGTTATTATTTGTGGCCCTGACTGAGAAACCCCTCACTTACATAACTGCACATAAACATTAGTGCTGTTTAGCCATTAAAGATCAAAACTCCCAACACATTTTTGAGTTGATGGCTGATAGTGATAAATGAATGGGGGAGGTTAAATTGATTCACATCAGAATTTCAGTCAGCACATTTAATAAGTGGGACATGAAAACACACTTTTGTGAGGCAGAAAATAAACATAGTTAATTTTTACTGACAACTGAATTCTCAATAGCTAAACTTATGATCTCTAAAGTACTTGTGTTTGTATTTTTATTATTCACTACTTGGTTAAAATGTAATACTTCAGTTTAACTCTGCATTAAGATATTTTTGGCATTTTTCCTGATATTCTTAGAGAGGTAGACAGCAAGTATGGGAGGAAATAGCAGGTCATGACATGCAATAAAGGTCCCCAGGAACGCTGCAGTTACCATGTTGCTTCACCTCAGTTTAACTTTGAGAAATCAATCAATATGGAATCATTTTAGTCAATGTGTCTTTCTTCAGTTATTTTGTGATAGGAGGCAAAAATATATATAAATATTGTGCACAGAAAGAGTTTCAACAACATGACAGAATTAGTGATAGTGCTTATCCCAAATAATGTTACTGGTCGGTGTCATTGTCCAGAGTGATAACATGATTAGCAGTTTGAACACTGGTAAATACAGCTGTGACATGAGGTAGAAATGTCTGGTGTGCCCCACATTCCTGGAGCTGTTTGAAAGAAAACCTTATTTAACCTTGCACTTGCCGTCTGATAACCATGCTCAGGTGAATGACTCAATTTGTCTCTTCGCACTAGGATCTTCTTGTTAATAGTAAATTCAGTAAAGTTGGAAGGCAGCCACAGTGTCTGGCACCACGCCCAAATGTTAGGTGATGCTACTGTAGTGCATGCCCTAGAGGAGTGCTGCAACCTATGCATAAAGCATAAGTTTACTCTGAAAATCATCTCTCCTATAAGATAATTTATTATATGAGTCTTAATTAGAAAAATCTGCTGTTGTTTTTTTTCTTGATAGTTTTTTGCACTCACACTTGTCCACATCTCTCTGCTTATTTGTCTTAATTTAAACACATAAATTCAGATATCTGGTATGTGTTGCATACTCGATAGGTCTGCCCACTTTTTGTCCATGGCTTTAGCTTATTAGCTTATTATTAAGTTTACTGAGCATGTTTTGCCAAGTAAGACATTTTAGATGCATTTCAAGATAAGTCTGTTTTTTACATCTCACTCTATTCTAAAGGGATTATTGTTACTTCACTTTGATTCTAGGAATTAACAGTGCAGAACATATATCGACAGTGCATGCCAGATTTCACTCTCATCTATGGAAGAGGGAAAATATATCTGCTCCAGTACAGTTTGGAGGCAAATAATAGTACAGTATGCAATTAACATAAGTGCAATGTGGAAATTAAAAATTTTCAATGAAATCGCATCCTTAAATTTTAGTTCTTGACCAGTGTTAAAAATAAAAAATAATAAGCGGTGTATGTGGCTTAAAGGCCCTTCTGAAGCGCATATACTCAAACTTTTTGAGACTGCTTAGCTAATCTCACTGAGTCACACCTGCCCCACCCATCCATGAGCGATAGTCTAAAAGAGCAGTTTAATGTTGCAAATGTCCTAATGGAGATAAACCATGCAGAGAAACCCCTATCTGTAGAAACCACAACTGAATGAGTACACTATTTAAACAAAAACACTATGCTGCATAAAATTCAAACAAGAATATTCTTCTTTGTGGACCAGTTGTCATCACCCTTTTGTTTGAAACAAAAATGTAAATTAAATTTGACCTCCACTGTATAAGTACAGGACCATCTTCACTCCTGAGCTGCATGTGTGTGAATAGACTGATGGGATCCTGTGACTCCTTTTATTGCTTTCAGCAGACCCACTCTGGAAACATTTTAATTTGTCTATTTCTGTTTGCTAGTAATTGGAAAAGTACATCCTTAAAAGTGAATTAGCATTATCCCAAGGAAGTAACATCGTCTCTTTGTAGTTCACTGAACTGCAGAGTCCAAGCTTGGACATGTGGGACATGTAGAGGCTTCCTTAATAGAAATAAGCAACATTTTTCTCTTAACACTTAACAAGAAGATATACCCTAGTGAAAATAAAATTTTGATGTCTTAAAAGCATTATATAAAAAGTTGATAATTTGTATTTTAACTTCTTCAAAGTCTGGCTAAATGGCCAAACACTCAGACATGCAGCAGCACATCTGTCAGCATCCAGCCCAGGTAAACTTACTGGGGTAGAGGTTCATAGTTTCCGCTTCATGGTGAGTCTCATTGGAGTGTGCATCGTGGCTGTGACCTTTGCCGTCATCATAGACTGCAAACACCCCGAACAGTGCGATGGTGATAACCTCCAAAACTAACGCCACAATGGGGAACTTCAGCCTCATGTTAGTGGAGTACGCAGGCATCCTGAGTCCAACTCTCTGGTTATCTCATAAACAGAGCGACACACTCACTAACTCTGTCTGTTTTGTTAGCTGTCCTATGTGAAGGGAGGGAAGAAAGTCATGTGTGGTTTTAAACTCATGCAGATTTTGTGGTGACCAATGACAGGGAAGAAGACTGGGGCCTGCTTGGGAAACACACCCCTCATACGTTGTGCTCACAGGGATGGGTTTCCTTAATGGATGTCAGAGGGGACAAAGCAAAAAACACAGATGTAATGACACCTGGCCAGTAAGCAAGCAAAAACAATGTGGTCATTTGACTTCCACATTGTTTTTCCTTGCCAAAGTTATATTGGTGGATTTATTGACTAAACTTCAGACCAATATTTTATTAATATGTTGCTTCTACTATATTAAGAGTGTTGTTAAAAAAACCCTGTTCTGCTGAACGTGGTCTTTATTTTACAGTGTTTTAATACCTGATACTGCATATATATGAGTCCATTCAGATCCACTTGGGACATATTGACCCACAGACCTGCAACAGTTAAACTAGATCCGGCCAAGTAAGATTGCAAGAGCAGAATCTGGACCAAACCTTACTTGTTTTCCCAGGTGCATGATGCATTGAGCTGTCCTTGGAGTGTCTCACAACCAAGTAAAAGCTGGGATGACCTCTTTTACATCCATGACTCCTGAAGAAATCATACTGTAACAGGTTACTACAGTTCTTTATCAAAATCTATTAGTTTTGAATTGTTGCACACTTTACATGCCTCTGCTTCCTTTCTCATTGGAAACCTTCCAACCTTCCTTTATACTTTGTACAATTGACCTCTTGTCACGACAATCTGAGGCCTCACCAAATTACATCAGTCCTTCATTTGGCCAGAGAACACAATGATGATGTGAATTTCACCGCCAGCAACGCCTTTGTTTGCCTTTGAGTCCAGTGAAGGTTTTTCCAGATCCTCTGGGAAATTACTTCCAAATGTTGAGGGGTATCAAAAGCTCTGCAGCACTGCATATATTCATTTATACCAGTTGACACATTGTTCAATCAGTTTGCACCACAGAGTTTTGAAGTAATATTTTGCAGAAAGTGGTTGGTAGAGCCCATTTTTGCTTTTGTTTAAAGACAACTTAGTGTTGAGTGAGCTAAAAAAAAGGCAATGTTACTTCCTTGAGGATAATGCAAATTAGCCTCTAAGGATGTACTTTTCCAATCAGGATTTGGTCCCCAATTGCCACAGTCACTCACTCGTGACAGTACAGATACTCCATCACATACATACGTCACTGTCTTTTAACGCAAATTCGCCCTGTTCTTCGCCGGCTAACTAGTCCTCAACACTCAAATTTCTAAACGTGTGTCATGTTTTGGTGATGTGTGCTATTACTTTTCTCGACAGCAACTCTTATCGTTTCTATTTTATTCAACTTTATTCATTCAATTCTATTGAAAATTCTCTTTTACTTCAATGGGAGTCGTCGTTCTACTTTCCATTATCTTTCCTCTTTTCGTGAGCTTCTTGTATTGTCACCGTTTGGTGTAGAAGCGTCATTTAAACTTTAAAGGAGTCTAGACACTTTCAACTTTTTCCATGTAGATCAGGATCCTTCTATCATCTATACTTTGCGAGTTACGGCAGTTTACGTTTGGGGTAAATTTCAGACATTCTCATCTTGACAGAATGTTGGGGTTAGCTAGAGTGCGTGATGTCACTCCCATTCTAGCATCTCCTCCTCAACTTTTATCCACTTTTGTTGCATGTTTTCTTCTCTCCTTCAGTCAGCTTTCATCTTTCATTAACGTATAATACCTCAAAACATAGGGAAACTGGTCCTCTTTTAGGACATATGCTCATCATCATGGTGAGACTCACGGTTTTCGAATAGCGTGACCAACTGTTGAGAGAATGCCGTGTCACTCTCCCATTAGGCTCCATTTTAAAATCAATCTCAACTTTCTTTCTCCTCCAAATCAGAGATAAGGGCTGTTTTTTTTGTATTTCTTCACACAAAAGGTATTAATCTCTTTGTTGAAGCCTTCAGATGCCCATAGTTGTTGAATTTTTTCTGTATCACTTAGGCTTTTTTTAAATTGAGCTGTTCGTAGAGAGGGGTCTCCATGTATTTTGCCTGTGTGAGACCTCTTATTGCCATTTGTGCTATTACTCTTTCTCACCTTCATCTGTTCATCTTTCTCAACTACTTTTATCATATTTTACTCATTCTTAGCGTCTTTTGGTCATCGTTTCCTCTTCCTCAACTTCTTCAGTTCATCATCGCTTTCTCTCACTCAACTTCTTCTTTGTATCATTGCCTTTTCTTTCTCAACTTCTTCTTTCTATCATCGCTTTCTCTCACTCAACTTCTTCTTTGTATCATTGCTTGTACTTTCTTAAGCTTCTGTCTATATCAACTTGTTCTTGGATGAATTTTTCCACTTTCTCAGCGTTTGGTAGTTCTGCTGTATTTTTACATACAATCCTAGAATAACTTGTCATCGGTCAGCATCGTGGAAGCGATCAGCGACCCACCATCAACGTTACAGCTCTCCCATGTATTTTCTTCAGAAATTACTTTACTTGTTAACATTTGCTGTTTGACTTGTACCATTTCACATTTTTTTGTTCCTAAAGTACATCTGGCCCTGTTAATCTAATGTTAAAATTCAATCTGGAATACTTTAACCCATTATGTCTATTCAGAAGTTTGCAGCTATGAGCTCAGGGGATCAACATTTCTCTTCTTAGCTGTAATCTGTCAGACCTTTGACAGAGAACTGGTCAGCATCAGTCTCATATTTCAGTGGTTTTATGTTGTTGCGTGTGCCAATAATACTTCTCTAACTTTGCATTTGTATGATCCAGTTCCAGACCCTTGATTAGACAAATGAGACCTGGAAGTTGCATCTGGTAACACATTAAAGGCTTAAGGCTACAGGACGAGTTTTACCTTTGAGAAAGCAGGGCTAGCTGTTTTTCTCTACCACCAGTTCTTGTGCTAAGCTAATATAGTTATCTCTAGGCTACATCTTCATAACATTCAAGCACAAATGTTAAACTTCTGAATAGAAAGCAGACAAGAGTGTTTCTCAAAATGTCCAGTTAGTCACAAACATATTTAAAATGACATAATTTTGCTGTGTGACAGAACTTGATACCTTTTTAGGCTCAAAGAATCTGAGAAAGTTTGAGAATTAAACCAAGACAAGCAAACGAAAAAAGGCAAAGTATTCTTTTATCAACTACAATCTGTTTTAATCTTGCCTGCTTGTGAACTTCACATTCCAGGAAAGCCATTAAGCATTTTATCTTGCTAGCTCGCAACCCCACCATAAAATGCGGATTTGTAGAAAATAAACAAGCCATTAGGCTTAAATGCATTCTGTCCTTTGTTTCAGATCCCCATTTGCCATAATGCAACATACATGACAAGAACTAACACACATTGCATGCATGTCACAAACTTTCTGATGTCCTACACTGTTTTCAGACAACTGTGCACATTATGCTGTTCACTTGGTTCATCTGTCTTACTTATGAGACTGTAATAGCAAGACTTGTTGAGTGTGTTGGATCAAAGAGTGAAAGGGTTGGATGATAGATGACTACTTCAGTTCACCTTAGTTTTCTGCGTCAGAACATTCCTGGAAGTCTTTGTCTGCCACATGTAAAGGTCAAACTGAGGTTCTGAGGTTCTCTGTCTCTGAGATGCTTATAATAATTGCTTATTCATGCAACTTTCTAAATAAAGGAGAACTTTTATTTTTGTCCAACCAGTAAAAGCTGTAAAAGTTTTTTCTGGAATGTCATATTTTATGTAAAAGTCATCCTATTGATAAAGATTTGTCATAAACCCATAGCTCACATGTTTAAAATTTCTGTTTCAGGACATTTTTCATCACACTTTTATCAAGCTGTATATACATTTCTCCATAACTTCACAGTCTTGCATGCACAAGCTCCTAATCTTATCACCCATAATGAGGACCAGTATGTCTTAATTTGACCTTTTTTCAAACTGCATGGCACAGACCTTTGCACTTGTGTGAAGACATATACACACATGGACACTCAGGTGATCAACATTGCATATCTGTGTTTGGAGGAATCCCCCCACATAGACATACTGTATGTGACTGATTAGAAACAGAGACCAGTTTGTGTGACAGACAAAACCCAGGCCATTTTCTATGGGCAGAAACTGTGTCAGCAGAAACTGAATTTGAATAATTTAGAAGTAAATTTGAAATGTAGAACTGAATTTAAATTGTTTGACTTGGATAATTGCATTAGTAAACTGAATCTGAATGGATCATTTCAAATTGAATTTATTAGTTGTACAAATGAATCCTATTTTTATTTGAATCTGAGTGTAATATTTTGAAATTGAAATAATCTGCTCTGAAACTGAATTTGATCCTCACTGAAGATTCAACTTTCTACGGCCTTGCAAATTCAGTTCTGGCATTTCAGATTTAAACCTTGTAATTCAGATTCAGTTCACCAAGACGCATATCCGTGTCACTGGGGAAGAGCAATTGAGTGCAGATTTCTTTTACGCAATTTGAAGTGCAGTCCAGACTGCAGCTGCAGCTGAACTGTCCTGAGCAGCATGTCCCATGACGACAGGCTGGATTCACAGCTTTGTAGAAATGTATAAAATGCATAAGAAGAGCCTTTATGTTCACATGTGATCGCATTTACTGTAGTGCTTTGGTCACTATTTTACATATTTACATACAAATTCAATTCTAAATGATTCAAATTCAATTTCTGCTGACACAAATTTCTGCCCATAATTTTCTCCCCATTAATCAAAACTGTACTGCAATCAGGTTTTGTTGGGTGGAGTAACATCACATACAGCTTTCCAAATACATGTGCGTGAGCTCCACACTGCTTCACACGAGCGCTATCTTTAATAATCCAGCTTTATTCATTTAAAAAATGGAGAGAGTGCTGACCTTATCTTAATGTAAGGCAGTAGAGGAACTTTGAAATCTTCAATGAAAATAGAGTATGCATTGGGAAATGTTATACTTTTTCTTTTTCTTTATTATGTTTTTGGCATTGAAAGTTCTTATTTGGTCCTGTTATAACTATTATGGCTTTTAGAGGTCACCTAACAATGCTGTATGACTAATTCTTATAATAAACTTCTTGCACTAACTATCTGTATTTTTTTTAGCAGAAAGACGAGACGAATGCCATAGCTAATTTGCTTTTTAGGAATGAATTCTGAAAAAGTAATCTACATTTTCACTGTGGTTACAACAAGGCTGCACAATCGTTTCACACCCTGTTTTTGTTCAAGCGATGAATGCCCTTTAGCAGCTATAGTAATTATAACACATGGATGAAGACCAGTATTTGTTTCACTTTGTTTCTTGTTGCCAATCCCTAAAACTGTCTAGTTAAGCTATTTTTGTGCCTAATATTAGTGTGTTTAACATAGTGGTGTGAGATCAGAGTTTATTATTAATGGTTATTTTTAAAGTGGTGACATTGGGGAAATGTATTACCTGAGGCTATTGAGTTTTGAGTGTCTGCAAGTTCCAAAAGGCCAAAGAGCAGGTAGATGCTCAGTGTTGACAGTGTGACATGTGTGATCCTGCTATCTGGCTACTCAGATCAGTCTCTTGTGATATAGCTTGTGTTTCCACTGTAGTGAGTCATAGTCTCTCTAGTGTGTGATATTAATAGGACAGTGCATACCACTCTACTTTCAAGGATTTCATTTGAGAAAATAGCAAGCAAAATCTATGTAAATTGGGATTAGATTAGACTGGGATTAGAGAAAGGACTGTATCCCTAGTAGTTTCACAAACACCCCCCCTTGTTTCCTGTGACTGGAGCTGAGGAGAACAGTTGCACACCCTGATAAGCCTGCTCAGAGGGAAGCCTATGCAAGCATGTAATCAACATGTTAGATGGTAGCAATCAAGAACAATCACAAGCTCTCATCATGTTTATGTTGCGGTGGCCCTTCATGCTATTTAAGTCAAGAGCAATTGTTCCCCAGAAAGCATCTAATGGTGTTTCACATCATTCTGTATGTTCTTGAGTCAAGATAGCACACATGGAAGTATTTTGGTGTCAGGTATGAAGACGCTTTGGCCAGCATATAGAGGCCAAATATAAAAACATTAAGTTTGGAATAAATTCTCAAAGAAGGCCTTGATAAGAAAAATATCTGCACGTATGTACTTTAAAAGTTCTTCCTACAACAGTAGATGATGATTGGTGAATAGTTAGTTATTGAAGATGGCTGAGAGCCCTCAAGTGTTTAACAGCTGTGTGGAGGATTAAGTATCATGCTTATCATGTTACTGTGGGATGTGCAATCGACATCAGTCAAAAGTAAAAAATGTTCACACAGTATGAATGTTGTGGGACTTAAACCACATGTGACAAACATGATACAGAGAAATTGCAGGATTTTTTCCATGATAGTGGAAAGATGTACAGTAACTGCCTTTATTAAGATAGTTCATGGTGTTTAAAGTCACTGGATTGTTACTGGAAAGTTACTAGTTTACTTTAAGCAACAAGACATAGAGTCTGATACATTCCAACCGATGCGTACTGTTTACAGCTACTGTGCGCAGTCTGTTTGAGGGAGTAGGTATAACAAACCAGCTGTAGAGACGTGGTGGAGGGAGTGTGGGGGTTTTGAGTTTGGTAGTTGTGCAGTGTCATGGGACTTCTTTTATTTACTTAGAGATAAATCTTTGCTTTGCTTTGTAGTTTCCTCAATTACAAAGATAAAACATCCCCCAAGACACTGCCCCAAGAATGAATTGTCCAGTACAATCCTATTAAAGTTTAATTTTGACATTTCTTGTGGTAGACAAAATAACACGAGATGCATTCAAACAGGGCTGAAGTGTGATAGGTCAAGAGCTGAACTCATAATGTCACAGCTGAGCCTCATTGTTTTTTTCACTTTTAAATGTCAAGCTAATTGTATGCATAGCAGAGACACAGCATTAGTGGCGATGCGTTAAAGGACTGTGTGTTGTGTTTTTGCTTCTAATTTTCCACTGTCCTGATTCTTAATACTTTTAAATGCCCCCAAACTAGAAGCAATTGCTGTCAAATTATTGCTTTTGATATCCAGCTCTGCAGCTTACTTAGTAGCACACCCTGATACCATGTGGCCTTTAAAATACACAGCCTCCCCACAGTGACGTTGTAAT
>OMLM01003701.1:236634-256081 GCA_900302695.1 Helostoma temminkii
TCCATGGACTCTGAATCTAATATTTTATTGAACTTTACTAACAGCCTTGACTGGATCTCTAAACTGGGGTTATAACAATGTGGATACTGCTGTAAAACCTGTTGTTGAGTGTGTTGTTAGTCTTGATCTTAGTTTTGGTTGTGTGTGAATGAATGTTTTGCCACATATATTGTTCAGGATAGACCCTATTTAAACATTTCCTCTGCTGCGGGCTTGGGACCCCTCTTCAAATGTTTGTTTAATCTATGTTTGCTGCAGGACTATTGAGTGAGAATAGCCATCATACAGTGGATTGGAGAAAGAACAACATCCATTTGTTAATGATTGACGTGAACTAGGCCTGTTTCATTTTGCTGGAGATGCTTGGAGAGCTCAATTTATGGCCACTGGCTGAACTTGTAGCCAGAACAAGCTAGAACAATAACCACTGTCTCACTAACAGGCACTTTAGGAGGCACTGAGTGAACAAAATCCACTTTTGGTGTACCCAGACTGTAGATTACAAACCTTTTAAGACAATATAAGGAAGTATGTTGTTACCATAGAACGAACTACCATATACATACTTGAAATAGTGATCTTTCTAATATGGCAGATCTGTTTACAATGTGTTTAAAGCTTGAGAAGAAGAAGAGTCGAAAAGCCTGTTAGTAAGTTTTGTACTGTATCTTAAAATAGAAATCTGCACAACTACTAGTGTTCTATCACTATTATTCTTGAATATTTCTGTAATATCTATGGGCAGATACTGTCACAAAGGTAACACTTCATAATTTACTGCCTTTCAATATCCCTGTCAGATATGGGCTACGTGATGAATAAAGGTGCGATTACACCTACAATTATATTTTGTCATTCGGAACCAGAGGTGGTTAGAGTAACCAAAAATAGTAAAAACTTTATTTTTGAAGGACTTAAAGTACAGAGTAGTTACAAAGGACTTAAATCTGATATTGAAAAAGAAAGTGATGAGCAGAAAAAAATGTTAAGTGTTTTATACTTAGAAAATAAGTGCTTGTGTTGTCAAAAGTCCTTCCTGCTTGGTGCCATTTCCTTTAGTCGGTTCTGATTATATTGTGTTCTTGGTCTTAATTTCTGTTTATGTAGCTTGATTACCTTGTAATACTTTACTAGAATAAAGTATGCTTTTTTCTGTGCCATATTACACATTTAGGAACAATGACAGATATAAATTAACAATGAGAACTTGATGGGCTGGACAATCACAAACGATACCAACACACTTTCTGATTTGTCCTGGTGCAGTATTTGGGCTTTCAGGCAATTTAGAACAAAGTTAACTTTTACCTTCAAATATTAATTGACTCTGTGTTGTAGAGTATTTAAGCTTTAAGTTATTCAAACATTGTAAATCATGCACAGTACAGTTTGCTCTGCACTGACTCCTGAGATCTTTGGTCAGTTTCAAATGGAGCGAGCTCTTTTTTTTTGAGCATCCTGTTTCAAATCCACTGGGACCGTGATGTTGTAAGATAACAGCTCAGACTAAATGAACTGCCTTCAGTCTGGACTGACTGATTTAACTGATCTACCAGTGTCTTCCTGCCTTTGTTTTTCTGCTAGCTTATGTCACTCCCTTTTATTCTCCCTGTCAATCTGCCTCCTTTCTAATATGATTTTATTAAAATAAATAACAAGGGAAATGTGCCCTCTGGATTTAATTACTGTCACTACACATAGCGAGCTGCCTGACAGAGCTGTAAAAAGCTCAGCCTGAGACAGCTTAGGTGAGATAACTACACAGCACCTGATGGTGTTGTGCTGCAGAGGCTTGCAGGACTCACTTTGTCACATTGTTTCGTTTTTCCAGAAGTCTACACAAGCTTTAGCAGTGCAGAGTGTGTTCATAGTCTTTATTTTACTCATATTACACAATCTAATGTTCAGGAAGATAAACTGACGCCAAAGTCATAAACATTTTCTGGCCTTGGGACCAACTGTTGAGGCTCGCTGTTGGTTTTGATAAGCCCCACAGGATGGCATGGCCAGGCTTATCGAGCTTGGCCAAGCCAGAGGCCTCTGCTATCACTGGACCCACTGGCAGAGGAAAACCTCATCCTCTTATCTGCCCTCCGCTGGGGGAATAGCACTCCTACCAACTCCCCTGTAGGCTCACTTCAGGTAGTTCTCTCTTTTGGCTCCTTATTTAACCTCATGGATATTGCGGTGACTGAGCAGAAACAAGAGGACTTTCTTCCATTCGGTGACTCCTACACTCTGTGATATGAGGAGTGAGTTTTCTTTGGCATCCAGACAAGATTTTAGAAATTCAGTGCAAGCGCCTATTTTCAATGAAAGACTTTTGTTATTACATGGAAAGGGAGCTAATTTCAACACAATGGCAGTGCATGTGACATGTAGCAATAGGAAATCAAATGTTGAAGCTAGAGCAGATAATTATATGCCTGAAAATGAAAACAACATTCTCTTTAAGCCGAGAGTGGAAACTCAGGACACTCTTACAAGGAAAAAAAACAAAAAACAAAACAAACAAGATACAGTGTGGATGAATTCCAGCCGGTCGAGTCTGTAGATCCATCTGTGTTTCTCAAAGAAGAGTGCATGTGCCTAACTTATACAAACACAGCCTTATTTGACCCAGACATCTGTTGTGCCACCAACACGTGTAGTTGATGCCTGAGAAGACTTACAGTTTCTCAGTCTCAGATACGGGTAAATATCTTTTCTTAATATCAAATGAGCAGGCAAAGTAATGACATGCAGCATGCAGTTTGAAAGGAAAGTTACAGGCTGACAAGATGAAGGACGTCCTACTGGTCACAGAGGCACATTCAGCCACCAATAATGACAAGTTGACACATCAAAAGCCCAGTGTTTTGTTCCTCAGTAACGCTGGGGCACAAGTACATTGTACTGATAATAACAGGCACTTCATATAAAAAAAAAGCTTTTCAATACTAATAGGGCAAAAACGAATTTCATTATGTATTATCCAGTATTGCGCCATGTTAATATTATTGAGCCATATATCAAAAATATAAGATGCAAGAAATATAACAAAAGCAATATAAGCAAATCTGCTAACAAAGGTAGTAGTTATTTACAGTACATGTTAGTATTATTATCAACGCATAACATGTGAAGTATTTTTGCTGTATGCTGAGGTGAGGTTGTATTATAAACATTTCTGTCAATAATGAGTTCTACAACCTTATTTGCGGAGGAGTAAAACTTCTAGTTTAATTAAAACCAGCTTGTTTAAAAAAAAAAGAAACAAGAAGAAATTAACCATAACCATTGCTGCACTGAATTAGGAAAAGTTACAAATTAATTTGCAATGAAAACAGGTTGATAACATAGGGGAGTAAAATGTAAAACACTTCCTTTGACATAGTACAGTAAAAGTAATGCAGCTTAAAATGGGAATCTTAAAGTAGTACTTGTTGCATCCGGTGTCTGCATTTGTTACATACAGTAGCTTAATTCTTCCTTTAAAATGAAAGCTGCTGTGCTTCCATGATTTGAAACAGGAAGTTACCTTTTATAGCTTCCTATGGAATCCGTGATTAATCTGCATCCTCCACATCCTCTGTCCTCTCAGATGTAACTTGAAGGTGTTCACTAATTAGTATATAATGATAAATAAAAGTGGCCTACTTGTTGAAAACGAATATTAATGCATGTTTAAAAATCTCACAAGAAGTAAAACTGCTTAAATCTAGCATGTATTGCATAAAAAAGAAAGACATATTAATAGCCGTCTTTACTGTGAGCTATAGACAGCAGGTGTGGTTTCAAACAGTTTTTCTTGGCTTAGATTTGGGAAATTGTTCCTCCTGACGTGTGCCAAGTCCACCCCATTGAGTGTGTTCTCCTTCCTTTTTGTGAGTTTACACCCCACACGTAGCTCAAGGTCTCTTTATCTGGAGAGGCAGTGAGCCAAAGTAAATCCCCTTTTAAATCTGAACAGGTCAGAGTGTTAAGTACTACTGTAAATCAGAGGAAATGTAATGCATAACACCACAAAGAGTTGACAGTTTAAGGTTGTGATTTTTGTTGAGTAAGTAGAGGATACATAACACAAACACAGCCTTCAAAATAAACATCTTAATCAGAGCCCATGTGGATCAAGGTCTTTAAATAATCATGGTGGTACGCTTGCAGGATACAGGACACCAAGAGGCCACATCCTTATTACAGCAGCCTGCTGCTTCAGCTCAGAACAGTTGCTTTACCGTTCAGAGTAGGGACAGGAGAAAATTCATGGACGCATAAAGGATGGGACATTTACTGAGATAGAGCAAAGAGCATCTTTATTACTCCTGGCACACCCACAAAATAGCTTAGTGATGTAGCCAAATGTTTTTATACAGTAAATCTGACAAAGGAAATTTCACATACGTAAATCTGAAATGACAAAATGTTAAAAGCTCTTCATTCACTCCGAACCTCAACCCTGGGGAAAAAGATCAGACTACCCTCAATCCAGCAAAAAGGAAACATGTATAATATCCCTCTGCCCAACAGTACCGATGACATTGTGTGCATTTTTTTGTTTTTCTGCATAAATTGGTCATGAAATGTGATCCAGCACAATATTTGTAAGCTGATAAAACACAGTCTGAAGTGTCCTGCGAGCCTGGACATGTACACATCATCTCAAGGGAGCATCATAATTTGGCTCTGTTGTTTCTGCCTCTGGACCTGAACAGTTTGCCATCATGGGTGGTAGAATACATTCCCAAGTTTACCAAGGCATCCAACAGGATAATGTCAGGGTGGTTGTCTGCAAGCCGAAGTTCAGTAGGAGCTGGGTGATGCAGCAACACAGTGACCTAAAGATCAGAGTGAGTCTATCATAAAATGGCTTCAGAGATGCAAAATCTGCCTTTTGGAGCAGCCCGGACATTAACCCAATAGAGATGCACTGGAATGACCTCTGGAGAGCTGTTCAATCCTAAGAACATGCCTGTGCTGATGCAGTACTGTGAGGAAGTTTTATGCAGAAGAAAAGGAAATTGCAAACTGCTATTTCTTTTTTATTGCTGCAGTAATTTCTATATGGAAAAAACAAAATGTGCTGAGAATGTACTCTTTAAGCACGTGATTTTTTTCATTTACACATGTCAATTTGAGAAGTGCACTGTCTGATCATGAATAAAGAGTATTAAATATGAATGTTTTATTAATTTCATAAAGTCTAGCTTTTATGGAAAGTGCTATAAACAAAGTTGCCTTGCTTTAAATATTGCAGCCACCAAATGAGTGAACCTGGGAGCAGCTGCTGACTTTCATGAGTAAAATAATGGCCTGATACAGAGATAAGGCTGTTGTTCTATGCATGTGGCCAAACAGTATCTTTATTACCACTGGCACACACACAAAAATCTTTTTGATTTAAATATTTTTATAAAATAAATCTGACAAAAGAAGGCTGTAATAACATATAAATATAAAACGTTAGACTTTCCCTCCCTCTCTCCCTAAAAAAAAAGACAGCTTGTACAGTAGCCATCTAAACTGTCTTCAGCTTCTCATGTCAGTCTGATCAGCCACAGTTTTACTGGTGGTTTGAATGTTGTACATGTGGCACCAGGAAACTGAATAACAAATAAATCAGCTACTTTCTGATCCTGAATAAAGAGCTGCTATATGACAGGGACCAGCTGCTGATAGTACTGTTATGTTCTGCAATGTGGCCATAGAACAACTTTGTTACCCTTGGCTCCCACACAAAAATCTCTTTGATGTAAGTGTTTGTTTTTATATAATTAATCAGACAAGAGGAGACAAGAGGAAAGTTTATACCCCACTGCCTGAAAACATGTTTAGTTACCTACACAGCAAGGATAAAATATAATTTTCATTCTTAATAGTATCTAGCTGTGCATAAAACTCAAGTTGATGTGCTAGTAAAACAATTACTATATAAAGGGTAATCCACCCTGACAACACTATGTACTTACAGCAATATGTACAGTAGACAAACATGTAATAAATGTTTTATACACACTACATAATGATTTATGGCTTTATTAATGTCCCTTTCAACAACCATAACTAATGGGCAGCCACAAAGGGAGGCTGGCATACAAATGGATAATTTATTGATATGAAAATGTATTAAATCACTGGTGTAGTAATGTGTCATCATAGAGGGTTTGATTACTGACAATTCTGCACATTAATTTACTAATGACACAGTCTGTTGTCTCAGGTGTTGGAGCACTTACCACAGTGAGGTGCTGACATCATAAACACGGTCTGGACACGAGCTCAAACATGTCACAGATATGTCTTTACGTAAAATGTTTAAAACATGTGTTCAACTTATCTAAGTATCCATCAGGGACTGAAATACAAAACTTCGTCGTGCCACAGCCAACCTGACTGGACCTGCACTAGAAAAGCTGAACAGAGATGCAGAACCGTGCGTATGGATCATCTCTGCATAGATCGACATTCACTTTCACAGTCAGAATTTGAGTCAAGCACTAATGATGAATGATGTAGCGAACAAGCAGTGCATATATAATATATAATATTCACCTGTGTGTGGTGTCTGACTCGTCCTTCTTCTGTAGCACAATTCTTTACTCTGTTGTACCAGGGCTGCGTGTTGTTGCTCCAGATGTTCTTGTAGCTAACGTGCAGGTTCTCCACAGCCTCTATCTACAGTCGAAGAAGACATGAAAGATCTTTGGTGATAATCTTTCTTGAAAACTAGTAATTTGTGCTCAATTAATAGTTCCACACGAAAGGAAACTTATTGTAAGCAAGGAGTTGAACCCTGTCCACACCTTCTTCCTTCCTGAGGGCATATCGCTGCTTTATATAACGGGGTCAAATCAACACAACTTAATCACAGTTTTCATTTCTTCCACTCAGAATCCATGTGGTTCTTTATTAGAAAAAACACAGGAACTTGACCTGCTTGTGGACCGCCCACCCCAGTAACAGAACATTAGAAAGGTGCTGGAGCCTAAAAACCAGTTTACTTTATTTCTTTATTGATGAGTTACATACTGTAAAAGAGCCTGTGAAATATTAAATATATAAATATATATAAAAGCTGCCTCTTGTGCTCAGCTTTTCTTGCCAGGGCATCATTACACGTCTTCGCAATCTCACTCACGTCTGAGGAAGTGATTGTTATGACACTTAAATCATACAATTAAAAAAAACAAAATGATTGTTGACGTTGAACGTAAATGTTAATAAAGTTAACAGCAACAACAAGAACTCCCCCTCATTTAGGATTTCTTTTTTTTTTAGAGACGAGAGAAGAAATCGACGCACATGTATTGCACATCCTTTAAGTCCTGTAAATTACAATGGATTAGACTCACAGTCCATGTCTTCCCCAGGTAAACACAAATCCAGAGTAGCCCACATGGATAATCTGCCTGGTCTGCACCAACACGGTTCTTATCAGACCAGGCAGGCTCCACCACATTAGTGAGTTTTGGTGCCCACCAGTTGCCCTCCACCACTACTGACCACTGCACAGTGGGAACACATCACCAGATCCGGTGTTTTGGAAATGCTCTCACTCAGTCACCACAGTTTTTATCCAACACATCAACCTCATGAATATAATAAATGTTATTCACTTCACCTACTAGTGGTTTGAACGTTGTGATTAATCAGTGCATTTTCATGATAACTACACCCTTTTACTCATGTGTGATCTGGATCACAGTAACAATGGTCCATTCATTGTTTGGCTACTCGTGTAAAGCTGTCGGTGACGTTATGGTTGAAAACAGCACAGTGTGTTGATCTGCTCCCCTCCTGCGATGAACACTTGCAGGTACAGCCTCCACCGAGCATGCGCAGTGCCGTCGCTCGCCTGTATTTGTTCCCAGACATCATCACAGGTTCCGCCGAGCATCCTCATCCACAAAGAGGGATTTCTCTCTTTTTATTTACCTTTTTTTTTTTATTCCCGCGCTGCCGCTGCTGCTGCTGCGGTGTCACAACAACAGCACGGAGGGAGTCGAAGCCATAAGATGAAGAAACGATATGTGGACGCGACCAGGCTACGGAAAATGAAAAAACTAAAAATAACCGAGAAGCTGTCTGAAAGGTAGCTACCGCTGCGAGGCTGCTTTTATTGTGGTCTTTGTGTGAATTTCATCCCGCTCACCTGTCTGGCCTCACATACTGTCGCTTCATCCATGTCTTCCATTTTAAATCCAATGTGGAGCTTTAGTTCTGCTGAATTAAAATTGGAGAGAGCGCAGAAATGTGCTGCAGCCTGCATTGTTTACAGAAAGGAAATCAGCAAGTTAACGTCGGCCTGTGTCTTTTACACTGAATCCTGCTGGAATCATGGGCGCTATTAATACATAGTGCTTGTCTTGGGGAAAAAGATGTTGATGTTGGGAATTGACTTGGGAAGAAATTCATTTTGCACATGAACGCATAATTTGAAAGCGTCTAGACAAGAGTCCAGACAAGAAAAGAGTTCTCAAGGAGAAGAACTGAGCATTTTTCCCACACAAGTAAAACAAACAATACATACCAGTTTGTTTTCAGCATGTTTTTCTTGAATTTGCAGGACATCAAACACCCCATAAAATTAATCCTCTTTGTTTGCTTTGTATTTAATAACTTACACCTCTATTATTAATTAAATCTCATTACCAGTGAGATCAACAGACATGCACTCAGTAATATTGTAAAGCATAATCGAGCTTATATGAAAAGTGTTGTGATGTTTTCTTTGTGTTTCTTTTTGCTCTTAAAGATTAAAATGTTTTCTTTTATCACTTGGAAGCATGTTAATAATTTAGTAATTATACTTAATAGCGAGATCAGCTACAATTCGCAGATTCAGTGACATTATAAGCCACATTTAAACTTGCAGTAACACTTTAACACACTGTAGTACCCCCTCATTGTACCACCTTATTGTTGCAGATGAAATCAATAAAATAATTGTGAAGTAACTTACACATTAGGCTGCTGCGTTAAAAATACCAATGATATAAACTGAAATACACTTTATACCAGTAACAATAGTAGGTAGATTCAAGCTGGCGTGTGTAATAGGATGCTGTGGTGCTCCCTCTCTCCTCCAGATGAAATATTGCCATGGTTACCAAACAAAGAAGGGGTGATGTGATAGCAGCCTATGGATGAGCAGAACAAAGGAGGAAACCACAGCTCCCGTTTGGCTTGTGGTGGCCAAACATAATGACTGAGGGAGCAGTCATTGTTCTTTAGTGCCTCTGCTTAAAAGATTGGATGATGATTTTTAATAGATGCAGCTACTCATTTATCTCTGCATGTCCAACGTCAATTTGTGTATTAGCTCGTGTGTATGTTTAATATCATGGTTTAAGTGGCATTATTGTATTTGAAAGAGCTTTGTTTGTTCACATTTCACATTTGTGCACACTGAAGGCATACTACTGCTGGTGTTTAACGTATAAAATATGGTAATTTTTCTCATTTCTGCATTTGCTTGCAGTACGTACACCTTCCTGAAGTTTATTATGATGTGGACGCTGGTGCTGCTGGCAGATTTCATCCTTGAATTCAGACTAGAGTACCTGTGGCCATGTTGGCTCTTCTTTGGGAGTGTTTATTCCACTTTCCACTGCCATGGGCTGGTGAGAACCCCTCCTGTGTGATTTGAAATCGTGTGCAGTGATCCAGACAACATGGAATGACTGCAGTGCATTTACTGAAATGAAGGTTTTCTGTGTTTGCAGGTGATTTGTTTTGTTTTTGTTTGTGCTGCCTTCACTCTGGACATCTTTTGTTTAATATTTGTTCCTTTGCACTGGCTGTTCTTTGTGGCGAGCACCTATGTATTATTCAATTACATATGGCATACAGGTGAGTGTGTGGATTGTTTGTTTTGTGCTGTTTATTCCAACTCTCCAGTTAATTCAGTGTCCTTCACTTAACGGCTAAGCTCTCATATATAAAACACTCATAATTCATAATAATTATAACTAATAAAACATTTAGCAGAGATTTTATTTGACTAGATGCTGCTCTAGTATATATTTTCCAACGCGTCGCATCCGATTATTCCATATTTCATTTCAGAAAAGGGCATCTGTATATCAACAGTGTTCCTGTGGATTCTTCTTGTGTACACAGAGGCTTCACTTCGACTCAAAGACCTTAAAACCTCTCACGCCAACCTTTCTCACCTTTTTGCTGCGCACTGGTAAGCTGGTTTATAATAAGACACCCTCTCTACCTTCAGTAATATAAAAACTGTCTCTAAATTAGGAATGCTAATAAAGTATTAAACTTGCATAAATCTCCTGTGATATTCTTAATTGACCTTCATGTTTGTGCACCATATGAATAAATTAAATTTAATGCTACTAATTAATGACCAATTGGTAACGATTTAAAAGATATAAAATATGCATATGCAGAGTAACCATTTATAATAGAAATCAATTAGCCAGGATGTGTTTATATCTTTACAGTGTGGCGCACATACTCAACTGTCTCTCCTTCGCTCTCTGTTCACTTTCAGTATTGGATATCCTGTAGTGTATCTGGGGTTTGATGCCACCTGCTACTTCACCAACATTTTTAAGCTGCGCATACAAAAAGCGGTGCAGAGTGAGAACGATTTCCACATGCACCTTCTGCAGCACTCGCTCCCTCCAGGCCTGCACGTTTACCCCAAGACTAGCACAGATGGCAGCAGCAGTGAGTCTGTGCACCTTCCCCGTCCATTCATTCACACTTCAAACGGTTATTCACACAGTGTGCGGGATGTTTCTGTTTATTTTGTTCTCATCTTTACTGCTACACAATGAGATCCTGAGAAATCCTAGTAGTTTGTCCTGTGGTATGATGGTAGATATTTGATTTTCTGTAGGTGGTGCTCTAATTTTTGTGTTTCACACGTCAAATACTAACCAATCTGCACTGTACTGTGCAGAAAGACTTAACACTGCAGGTATAAAACAGTAATTATTGATGTAAAATTATATGCATACATGTGTTTAATTTATGGCATGGCATCCTCTAGATTTTTACAGCTCCTAAAATACAGCCATTCCTCACAGTAGAATACTAGCCTGTCCACAAAACGTCCTCTGAGAGAGAATCTTCTCACATTTAAAGGACAGATCTGCAAATCTGGTGATTCTTACACAGTGCAGTCACTGCAGTCAAAATGATGACAACACACAAATGTCACCAGGAAATACACAGTTTTTGTTACAAAAGCCATAAATGAGTGATAGAATAACTGCAGTGAAATCTCTAAAACACCTAAACAAACCAAACTAAGTTTTTTCTGCAGTTGTTCACACCAAGGATGGCAGGTCTAAAATTTTTTTTGAATACTAATCTAATTGTTTCTAGATGTTCTCCTATCCCAGTCAGCTTAGATCTGTATTGTCCTACAAAAGAAAAGTAGCAATTAAACACAGCTAGATAGAACAGAGTGCAGTAATACAAACAAAACAAATGAGGCTACTGCAGAAATGTCACTGCTGATAATACAGTGCTGGCAACTGTTTTTTGTTTTTATCTGTTTTTGCAGACTTGAAATGGAAGATAAAGCCTGAGTCGAGTCAGTATCAGTGTCAGAATGGGGCTGTTGCGGCCCATGATGAAGTACATATAATGGACTGCCTCCAAATCCGCAGCGAGGAGAGGGCAACAGAGAAGGTAGCTCAGGAGGTGAAGTCAGCTGAATCAAACCGACGACCATCTTCATCCAAACAGAGTGAGCCCAGAGATCCTCTCCACAGTGGGACAGGCGTGCCAGAATCCTCTACAACCCCAGATAATCTACCTCAAGAGGAGCACGGAAACAAAGCCACACGAGTGACTAAAAGCTCCTCGCCAAAAGCCCGCAGATGCAGCACAAACACTTCTTCACCACCTGCTGGCCGAACTGAGAAGAAACAGAGACCCAGCTCAAAAACAGTCAGCCCCATCCGGGACATGACAGACAAAAGTACCACAGCATCCCAGAGTCACCATGCTGAACAAACGAGCAAGTAAGTCACAAATAATTCAGTTTAAAATGAGGCATATGATGATGAAGTCAATGCTAAAGACGCCCTCCCTCTCTGTTCTCACTCACAGGTTGGAGCAGGAGCTGAGAAGGCTGAAGGCTGAGCTGCAGACGAGCAGGCAGAGCGAGCAGGAGCTACGAAGTCACATCTGCAACATGACCAACAGTGAGAGGAGCCTGAGACCAGAAATTTCTATTCTCAGACAGTCCAACATGCTGCTTCAGAGCAAGTGAGTGACTGAATTATAGTCAAATGCTGCTGATTAGTATCACGACTGGTGACTAATCATTTAATGTACCTTTCAGTGAGACGCTTTACGGCTCTAGAGATTTAGCCCAGATTCTGCCACTTCATGTAGGGATATGACCTTTAGAAGACATTTTCTTTAGGCATTTGTTATGTTTGTCTTGCTGACATGGTAAAATAGTAAATTTGCTTTATCTGAAAAAGCAGATTTGAACTTTAGGTGAATTTCAAATGATAAACCTGTGTTGAAATGAGTTGGTTGTGCATGTGTCATCCTCAGACAAGATGATTTGACCCACTCGCTCATGTTCTTATTTTTAACATCTTTCCATCAGGATTCTGTGTCTGACTAAAACCAAGCAGCGGGATAAACAGACAAGTGCGATGCTGGAGAAAAAGACCAGAGCAGAGACGGATGCCAGACTCTATGCTGAGAAACAGTTGGCTGAACTTCATGCTCAGAAACTGGAGGAGGCTGCCAGCACAGCACGGAATCTAACAAACAGGTAATCGCACCTATCAGCCCTTAACATTCCCAGTTACAGTAGTGCATTGGTGCAGGATCTGCATTTGTATGATGCTGATTATAATCAAATTCAGTTCCAAGTGTCTGCAAAAATAGCTTTTTTCCCCATAGTACAATGAGGAGATCCTACTCTGATATCTGTATGCTCAACATGAAGCTGGAGCCAGCCAGCTATTAGCTTAGCCTAGCATGTTTTCCCCTTAACCAGCTGCAGGTTCCATCTTCATATTGAAGCTCGCATCAGAGTGGTGCTCAATCAGTCTCTCCCTGTAGCACTACTGAAAAGAAAAGAATATTTTAAATTAAAGAAATAAAATCTAACTGTTCCTTCAATGCACAAACATTTACAGGTTGTTAACCTCTTCCTTTGTATTTTATATAATGATCTTTATTCCTTGTGTATAAAGTTAAAAGCAAAGTGTCCACACTGCAAATGAAATGTTTCTTTCTGTGTGAACTGATCTTCATTTCAAATTTCCGCTCAACACTGTTATTGTCTCCATCTCCTACACCAGGCTGGAAAACTCTGAAACCCAAATGTTAAGGAAAAAAGTTAAAGATCTAGACACAGAGTACAAACAACTACAGCTGGAGTATCAAGTGAAAGAGAGTCGTGTGGTAGAGCTAGAAAGTGATGTTGAGGTATCTTTTCCTCTATTTGGGAATGAACTTGTGCATTTGTCCGTGGTCCAGTACTTGATTGTCTTCAGTATGGTTGTGTATTAGTTTTACTGTTTATGTGTGTAATTATTGTGTGTAAAATGTGCCAGTGAACTGAATGGTTTTGATGGGGGATATTCAATATTTGAAGTTTTATTTGCACTTTGTCATCACCAGTTTGCATTATTATTGTTTTTTTTCCAACATCGGTTGTGCTAATTGTTGTACTGTGTGGGATTTTAGTGGCTTATTCTCCATGAAGCATGCTGAAACAGAAGCCAGGTCTTTCATAAAAACATTGCACTTCTTAAATACAATAAAAAGTTTCTGAGTGCAGGTCACCTCCTTCAAATGTTTTAAAATTAATGTTAACACAGAAAGAATCATCTTTCAGATTATTTCTGTAATAATGTGCAGTTTTCATGTTTTTTGAAAGGTTGGCGGGTTCATCATCCGTGTGTGAAACTGTTTTATCTGTGATCATTTGGTTCCCTAAGTGAATAAAATTGATCCCATTTCCATAATAGTTCAAAAATTAGGAAATATTTACTTAAATTAAATTTTAAAAAAGCATAAAACACTTAGGAAACCAAAGCTTCCTCTGGTGGTCGCTTTGCCACAGGAGGTGAAACTGCAGTTATGATGTGTTCTCATTCGTGTTTTTTGGTCTCAGGCTTTGGGAAAGTACCGCTGTGTGGAGAAAGAAACAGACATGCTGCTGTCCACGCTGTCAGCCATGCAGGAGAAAGCTCAACATCTGGAGTACAACCTGAGCGCTGAGACTCGCATCAAACTGGACCTGTTCTCAGCCCTGGGAGACGCCCGCAGACAGCTGGAAATCGCTCAAGGTTCCAAACTCTTAATGCAGTATTGCTTTAGTCTCAATTTTTATTTATGTGTATAGTTTTGGTCATGTCTAATAACAGATAATCTAAGAAATGACAACAGATTAGTTGGAAATTTGGGCCGAAGAATAGGTTTTAGGACCGGTAGCACCACCAAGTGGACTTGAAGCATGTTGCATTTTGATTTCTACCTTACTAATCACTGGACCATAACCATTTCATACCGTGGACTGCTTGGTCCATGATAAGTCAGCATTTCATAATGTATATTTGTTGTGAACCTCAATTATGCTCATTAGTCAGATTCACTTTTTGTGCAGGCCTTCTGTATCATTAAATAAAATTAAGTTCCCCATCCTACAGATAAAGTGATGAAGCAGGATCGGGAGATAAAGGAAATGAAGCAGAAGATTGCTGAGGTGATGGCGGTCAGCCCTGGCGTGTCCTACATGGCTCCTCGGCCTCCCATGCCACAGTATCTCACCAAACTCCTCAACTCTGAGCGCTACATGCTGAATCCACGAGCGCTGATGTACCAGTGTCTGAAAAAGTAAGGCTTTTCAAACCTCCTCATCCGATCCCTCTACAATAAAGCACAAGAAAGGGGTTTAACGGACTTTATCACATTGCAAAAATGACGCCGCGAAGTCACCTACTTCCAACCATGAGAGGAACTAGCTCAAGCCTCTGCAAGCTGAATGCCTTTAGATGCACAAATGGTGCTAACTTTGCAACACTGTATTTTCCTGTTTCCTTCCACAACAAGGGTTGAAGAGTTTCACTCCAAAATAACATGTGATTAGCAGAGCTACTGTAGCACGAAAAGTACGAACACTGCTGGACACTACTATACAGAAGTCAAACAAATATATGAAGTGTTTTCTAAATATCTGTACACAATTTGTCCTAACATAGCTGGACCCAGCTGATCTGCCTTTCTCATTTGAGATTATCTCAGATCAGTGAGGTTGTTTACTCCTGTCAGAGGATTTCTGGTTGTTTAAGCTCAGATTTTACAAGTAGACGAATCTTGCTACTCAACTACACATTCAATATTATTGAAGTCTTATTACAGAGTATTATACCTACAAAGTTGTTTTAGATAATACAGTTGTATTTGTTTAAATTATTACAAAAATGATCTTGATCTGCAGCTATATTGACACATTCAATGTCAGATTTTATTATATCAAATAATTTTTAGAGTTGATTAGAGCAAGGTTATCGAATATTAGAAAAAGCACAGGTTTACTGATAGTGTTACCAAACAGTGGCTCTGTTAATGTTTCAGTGTCAGTGAGTGATGACAGTGATCCAGCATGAATATAACCAGGACATTTAGCCATCAGTACGGTTATTATTTACATCTGTGCTTTAACTCCTGTTAGAAAGCAAAGTCTCCTCTGTGAAAATAATTGTTATTGTTAAAAATGTACGTTCTCAAGAATTGAGAGGACTGTGAGAACTGATTTCTGGTATAAAATGGATCATTAGTGATAATATGGAATTATCTCTTAACCCTAGTTAGTTTTGTTTATGGTAATTTACATACGAAAAGCATAATCCACTTTTATTTGATAAAATACAAATAATTATTTCAAACAATATACAATTTTCTGGAGGCTTAAGTGTAATTATTAACTTAATTTACTTAACTAAATTACTAACATTAACATAATCAAAACTTTTAAAGCAAAATGCAACGAGATGTTGCCTGTGCCTGTAAATAGTGGATTAAGATTATTTGAATTGTGCTGGAAGTCAGACTATCTTCTTGAGTTCATCATATTAACACTTTAAGATCTAAATGATGGAGCTTTGGAATGAGACCCTTTGAACTTGTTTCTATTTAACAGGTGTTGTCTTTGTATGAAATTCATAGGCTACAGTCTGGGAGTTTCTTGAGAACAGTTAATTGATGTTTTGTCGTTAGAGTGACCTGGTAAAGTTGGGAGATGCAGTATATCTCTTTGTTTCTACTGACAGTGAATAACTACATTTTGAGGTTGAGCAGCTTTTTGCTCCACAGTGGCAAATTTCTGGTAAAGAGAAAATGTTGAAAACGTAAACTGACTTTGGTTGGTGAGAGATTTGTGGAAACGAGGAACGGTGTTGATCAAACGTGGTTTATGAATTAAATTACTGTGCCTATATACGATACTTTCAAACTGGGAAGTAAAAACACAAGTTTAATGTGAAAGAGTAATGTGTTTGAATTGAAGTGCTATGTACTGTTTTGTAGTTTTTCTGTTTGTTTTTTACTCACTATGTACAGAATGGAAAATACCCACTGATGAAACACTCATGAACTGGATGTCACCGTTTTGGTAGCTTTTCTTTAGAGTGTGTTTCTAGGGTGTTTTATATGAAAACTTTTTTTTAGTCTTGCTGTACTTTTATTATTCTGCTGTAATTTTGTACGGCACTGTGTTCGTCAGCATGAAATGTGTTTTAATCAGCTTTTACATGAGCACACATTGTGACTTTAAGTATGTACATGAATTTACTTGTACAAGGGCTACAGTTTCTTAAAAGTTTTGAACAAATAATTGTTAATTCAAACAGTGATCTGAGGGTAGAGATCACTCTCCTGATACACCAGGATGTCATTTTTGTATGATATAAAAAATTGAATTTTGTCTCATTTCTGTGTCTCTGTGTACATTATTTCACCTAAAATTTAGGAATCAGTTAAAGCACTTTTACTTTCACAGGTTCAGTCTAAGGAAAGAGCTTATTAACATAACATGTCCACTTTCACAGGCTTTAAATTGAATAAAGTTTGAGTTCAAAAAGGGTGAAGGCCACAGTAATGCAAAAGGATAAAATTAGAAGATTAAAAAAAAAATAAAAAATTTCCAGTTACTTAAAATTAAGCAACTCTGGAAAAAGCTGGGCTTGAGTTACTGACACTTTTGTTTCTTAATAAAAATAAAACAGATATTTTGCTTCAGAAACTTGATTAGAAGTTGTATAAATGGTTTCAGCAGACACATGAGTAACAGTACAATCTGCATGTGAAAAGTTGCTCTGCTATTGTGTGCATTTATTTAAGTTATATCATCAGATGACAGTATGTAAATTTGTTTGGTAGGACACACCATAAATAGTCATTCATTTTTCAATAACTTTATTCAAACCACTAAAAGTATGCGACACTATTTTTATTATCAAGACAAGTATATTTTGGATGAAGCAGCATGACACTGGCAGTTAAATTAAATGTGTGGTTCTTATATAGGTAGAATTCCCCTTTTTCAGCCAGTTTGAACTTGTAATAACACAGGATGACACCAAACAAGGCCTTGAAGTGCTGATTGTGTATTTTTTTATTTCAGGAAGTGAAAAAGAGGGTTAAATGCGTAGCAGAAACAGAGCACAGTGTCCAGCATACAGTGTACAAGATGGTTACAAGCATGCCAGGCGGTCCCACACTTGTCTCCTGCAGTATCTACAGACCCTAACAACAGGTAGTCACAGCATAGAGAGGACAAAACTGGATCACTGACTAAAGTTTAAATAATTTCCAAATCATCTAAGTTGCTCCTGTTGGTATAGAGAAGCTGGAGGCTACAGGACTTTTCCAACAGAACATAAAAGTACACAATAGTGCAAACTAGCACAGAGATCGTCAAACAGTTAACAGATAGAGGTCTAAGCCAAAATTTAATTTCTAAGTGGCAAGAGCACATTTTAACGCCACAAAGGAAAACTAATAATTCAGAGTGACAGAATCTAAACAGTGACAGGGCCTAAGCTGATTAATCATCTCTGCGTGATAAATTACACAAATCTATCACCAATGATAAAATGAGAACTGAACCAACTCCAGAAGAGAGCTTGTTGCATGCATCAGTTTTCATCTAGACGCAGAGAAGCATACGTGTTGACCAAACCTGCTGACAAACGTCCATCATGTGCTTTAACGCCAAAGCATTCAGACAAACATCTCGTGTAAAATGCCATCTAAAGACAACTCATTGACCTAGCCCCAGTTAATAAGTGCTGCAATGGGCCACTTGAAAACAGAAGTTATTAGTAGTTGGACCACAGTTGACACCTCTTCTCAGAGAACATAACATGATTTAAAGAAAGAGCAAGTAAAAGCATACATTCAAACAACCACCGGCCTTAGTGCTGGAAGTGAAGTACAGTGCACACTCAAGAAAAGATCCACAAATAAATAGTTAGATTTTTTTTTTTTTTATATATTTTATCGGTAGCTCTTCGGACTGTGTTGCAGCTGCATGTTTGACTATGTTGACATAGGTACAGAATTTTGAAGTAAAAGTGACAAATTTGTTGAGTTAGAAGCTTGACGCAGTCTTCGAAACCAATACAAGGTAAGAAGATGCCTCACCCGCTGCTCAAGAGAACGTTTAAAGGAGCCAACAACCAGACTTAACCTTACAACACCATAATACATACACTTCTGTATGCCAGGACAAAGTTTTTTTTCTTCTACAGACAACTATTAAACAATTTTAAGTAAAAATGTTTAAAATACTATTTTAATACTGACTTAAGGAAAATACTGCTGTTATCCAGTTTTATTTTGCTTACCTCTCCCACTTCTACACTGTAAACTGAAAGAGATAATCCAAAAAAATGAAAACATATGCATTTTCCTTTAAGTTGCAACTAGGATTTCCTCTTTTAAAAGAGAAGCAGATGGCTGTATTGGGTGGGATGAAAAATAACAAGATAGAAAGCGACAACCACTTAGTGGCAGCTTCTCCCACCAGTAAGTAACAAGGATAGGTTGCAGGATCTTCAATCAGACCAAGGCTTCCCCCTCTGTCCTTGCAAAGCTAGTCCTGTTGTAGAGGACGAGGAGGGCTGTAAGGAGGCCTGGTGAGTCCTCTGCTACGAGGAAACGGTCACCGGATTCAGAGAACCATTTCGGCTGTAGAACTTTGAGAAGGCCTCTTCAAGAACAGATGCAAGCCGCGGCTGATCTCCCTGAAATGCAGAAACAGTGAGGCCAAGTAATTATCATTAGCTGTGAAGTTAGGATGTTGTGGTTATTAGCATTGAGGTCAGCAGATGAACTTTCACTCACCTCGCTGATAAATCCTAGCTGAACAAGCTCCACAGCCAGCTCCTGCACACTCTCATCTGAACAAAAAAACACAACGAAGGCAGAATAATGTCATTTTTGTTATGCTAGTATT
>OMLM01003701.1:271400-282329 GCA_900302695.1 Helostoma temminkii
AAAAAAAAAAAAATTGAAAAAAAAAAAAAAAAAAAACAAAACTAAACAAGTCAGGTGGAATTTAACACATTAAAGTGACTTACTCTACATGCAACAACACTCCAGTGCAACAGCAAAAAAAGCAAGTCAACAAAAAAAAATGGAAATCTACACTGGCACCAGTTTCAGCTGCAAAGAGCAGGTGGATGTTAGGAACAATGGTCGAAAGGTAAACACTAAAACCAGTGAAATCACTGAATCAAAGCTGAAAAGTTTTCTAATCATGCTCAGAAACTCAGGACACGAACTGTAGGGCAACTTTTCCCACCTGTACATCATTTAATTTGATTTTAACTACATAACTATATTTTTGCCACCAGGATAAATTGATGAATTAAAATTGATAGTTAAAAAGATATTTTGCCTCAAAATTCAGCCCGTGCTTTGCTTTGTGTTGTTTCTTTCAGATTTCTTCAGCCAGTGAAATGGAGAGTCGAAGCGACCAGGGGCTGGTCAAAGGTCATGCCTACTCCATTATAGCCCTGGAGGAGGTACACTTATGTCCACTTACTATAAATTTAGTATTTTTAATGAGGCAAGAGATTTTCAAGTAATGCTAATGTAGTGTTGTTTCTAGTGTGACCAGGTTGCAAAAGACACCAGAATTCGCCTGATACGCTTACGCAATCCCTGGGGCTGGGTGCTGTGGAAGGGACCCTGGAGTCCAAAGTAAGGACTAAGTCAAAGTCATATTATACATGAATACAGAATATTAACACAAAGGTGATTAATGTGCTTCTTTTTGTCTTTTTTATAGTTCAAAGGAGTGGTCAACCATTTCCACTGCAGACAGGGAGAACCTTAAAAAACAGACTGTGGAGGAGAGCGAGTTCTGGTAAGAGAAATCACATGTTTAATTTGACTTGTTCAGAGGTTTGAATCAAGTAAAATCATAACCACTGAACTGTGAAAATCATTTATTCTTATATATATATTTATTATTAAAAAATATTATGTGAAAAGTAAGACATTAAACAACATTAGATGCTAAATGTTAAGATCAAAAATAACCATTACATTATTGTTAGCATTTTAGTCAGACCAAAGTGTAGCACAGAGTGATTAACCACCATCAACCACTTTACACTTTTTCTGCACGTGGTAAAAATCCTAAAAGACTAGAATTGTCTCTATTTTTATTGAGAGGGCCAAGACAATACTTTATTCATTTCAGTTACAGTTCAATTTCAATTTACATGAGGTAAATTAAGTTTCACAAATTTGCCTCAAGAGGCTTCACAATATTTATAGCATACAAGCCTCTAAATCCTAATCCCCTCACTATGAATAAGTAAAAAGAGAGGGATGCCTTCTCCTGAAAGGGTTTTTCCCAGAAGCTTCCCCCTTGTGATTCTGTCCAGGATGTCCTTTGATGATTTCAAGAGGAACTTCACTAAGCTGGAAGTGTGTAACCTCACTCCAGACGCACTGCAGGGTGATGAGAGACACACCTGGACTGTCTCAGTCAATGAGGGTCGCTGGGTGAGAGGCAGCTCTGCTGGCGGCTGCAGGAACTTCCCAGGTGGGCAACTGTTATCGCATCTCATTGGCTCCCAGTGCTTCTTTGTCTTTACTCAGGCTACTACCATATGATCCCTAGAAGCAGATTTTGTGTTTTACAGACACATTTTGGACGAACCCTCAGTATCGGTTGCAGCTGTATGAGGAGGATGACGACCCAGAGGATGGAGAGGTGGTCTGTACTGTTGTTGTGGCTCTGATGCAGAAAGGTCGAAGGATGCAGCGCCACAAAGGGGCCAAATTTCTTACTGTCGGATTTTCCATCTATGAGGTAACGATATCATGACAGCGAATGCCTCAGGTTTCCCTCACCATGAGTAAGCTGTATACATTTACCAAAGTTCTCCTTAACGTATTCTGTCTCTCTCTAGGTGCCGAAGGAGGTATGCCCCTGTTGGAGAAGAACGTTATTTTGAAGCGCCTGTTTGCTGTTTAGACCTGTGTGTGTTCACTTTAGTAGCACATAGTTACACATAGAATTTAAACCTCACAACATAGGCCAAAATGCTTTCTGTGAGTAAAAACTATCAAACGGTTTCTCAGGTCACAAAGAGTCAATTTCAATGTTTGTTTGTTTTTTTTGCTTGAATGATTTTGCTTTAACATAAAAGAAAAAAACAATACAATCAACTCATCATTTCAACAGTAATAGAGCCCCGATAGGCCTTTAGGAAAATGCTGATTTAATTCCAAATTGTTGAGGAGCTCATGTCTGTCTCACTATATTTATGATCTCCACATCTTCACTTGAACTGCCTTTTTGCCATCCGTAGCTGTGTGGACAGAATCAACATTTGCAGAAGGACTTCTTCCTGTACACAGCTTCCAAGGCTAAATGCAAGACCTACATAAACCTGCGGGAGGTAACGGAGCGTTTCCGACTGCCTCCAGGAGAGTATGCCATCATCCCCACAACCTTTGAACCCCACCAAGAGGGAGAGTTCATCCTAAGGGTCTTTTCTGAGAAGCAAAGTACATCTGAGTAAGGATCACTTATGGTGCAGCAGATGTTATTTTATGGACTGTTGACAGTAACATTGCAAATTATAGCTAGGCCTTTAAATGAAGGCCATTAACAGGAATGCTAATGGAAGGAATGATAATGTGTCTGTTTTTCCACACAGGGAAGCAGAGACCACAATTGAGTCTACCCCAACACAGGTTTGCAATATTACTGAAGTAGTACTGGGGTGAAAGAGCACTTTAATAGTTTTAGAGTCATGAGGCATTAATAGTTAAGCCCAGTGTCTTTGGCATTAAACCCACAGATAATACTAAAATATATAAAGTATATGGGCATGGTCCATCAGCAGGGCAGTTTCTAGTTCACACTGCAATATCAGTTTGTAAATCTCAGTTTTGTCCTACATAATGCAACAACTTCTTTCTTAAAATCTCATTTGTCCCACTCCATACTGTGCAGTACATGTATGTTCACTCATTGTTTTCCTGCGAGTTACTAACAGACTTCAAGTGTTTTCCTTTGTTTCATCTTCTTTCATCTTTCTGTCCGTCCTTGTCTTATTGACCATCAGCAAGACAAGAAAAAGAAAGAAAAGGTAACGTAAGCGTGTGGCAGTAGCATTAGTAGATGGTTTATCACAAGATGTAAATCACTGGTACGTCTCAAAAACAGAACGACCAGATTAGTGTTCGTCAAGAAACACGTTGCATTTCAAATCCATTGTGGTGGTGTACAGAGCTAAAATAACTTTTTGTGTCACTTTTGTAACTTAATTGAATGTACAGATAATAAGAAGAGAAACAATTATAAATGAACTTTCTCCCTCTGTTCTGTTGTGTTTGTCTCCTCTTACCGACCATCATCATTATCCACGTACCAGCCTATTGTATTTGTGTCAGACAGAGCGCATGCCAACAAAGAACTTGAGCATGATGGCATTCAGGGTGAAAAAAGGAAAAAGCCAAAGGTAATTTCTTGCAACACAGTGTTAGAGATTGTCTAAGACGTTTTAGACTGTCATTATTGAGCTGTGACATCAACGCTGCAGCCAAGCAACAAATATCTCACTGTGACCTGTGACTAATTTCTGGAGTCTAAAATATAATCTGTGTAGATAGACGCATTCTGTGACCAAAACCTTTGAACAGTCCTGCTTATACTGATAAATCTATGTTTGCTATGTGCTGTATTCATTTATGTTGAATCTGGTGAAATCTTCTAATAACATCTTCTAATAATAATTCTAATGTTGTGCCTTAGAAACAGATCATATGTGGAGATAAAGCAAAAATAGATACGCAAAATTAAAAGAACTATAAAACAAAATGTAGTTAAACTGCAGTTTTAAAGGTAGCTTTAGCTAACACTAATTTACCTAATTTCCTGTAATTTATATAAATATATATATATGTGTACTTAGATTTCTATATTCATATTCTATATTTATATTTCTATATTTACTTAGACCTAGATGCAAAATTTTTCAGCATCTTTGTAGCTGAGTTATTTTTATTAGATAAACAAATAGATAAATGTAATGATTACACAATTGAGCTTTGATGCCTATGTGTCCCTCAGCGCAAACTGCTAGAACCCGAGCAAGAGACTGAAGAGGAAAAACAGTTCAGAGCCATCTACAAACAAATTGCTGGTGAGGTGAGTACAACACGCAGTAAACAAGATGCGTTGTATTTGATCTTCTATGAAACGCATCCTCCCTCCGTCCTTCAGGACATGGAGATCTGTGCCAATGAACTCAAGACAATCATGAAGAATGTGCTCGCCAAACGTGAGTCACTGAAGATATAGACCATCACAGCTGACTGAGTCATGTGGTGATCACTGATACAAAGTCTTTATCTTTTCCCACAGATAGTGAAATTAAGACGAAAGAAGGTTTCAGCCTAGAGACATGTCGGAGTATGATCGCCTTAATGGATGTATCCTTTCAGTGGGTTAAACTAGAGGAGTGCGTTTATTTTACTCTACTCCAGATTTAAGGTACTTTACTACACTAGATTTTATGATCAATTTCATAATTAGTATGAAGTAAAACAGTAGACAAATTATTGTGGGTAAAAATGAGATTGTTTCACAATTTCACACTACTACATACAAAATGCTGAGTGTCAGCAGTGTATCAATTCTAAATAGTCCCACCTTAACTTCTCACCTAGATGCAATGTTTTAGTGTACATTATGCAACAATGTACTATATATTAAAATCCAACAATATAATATACATATACATACTGTACATAAATGGAACCATTTTGCACAGTGAGTGCTTTTGGTACTTTGAGCAGAGGTTGCAGAGAACTTTTTTGTTTGTGTTGTTTTTCTTTATCATAAAACATTAAACAATGAATCATAAATAGTAGCGTTTGCTACCTTGCCTGTTTTGTAAATGGTTCCTTTTACCACCCTATCTGTAAAGGTATTACAATCGATCCCAGTACTATGGAGTAGCAGTGAGGCAATTTTTTTTTTTAACCATTATTAATTGGTGAACATTCAAATCTTCCAAACACAAAATCCTTACTCTAAAATAAATTGTGTTTTTTATATTTAAAACTTAAATATGTTAGAAATAGATTCACAAGCGATTGTGTGTGTTACGTTTCCCTAAATAAACTGTTTCCAGACTGATGGGTCCGGAAAGCTCAACCTGCAGGAGTTCAAACACTTGTGGAAAAAGATCAAGGAGTGGCAGGTCGAGATGACTGTATATCCACCATAATTTCTGTTCATATTTATCAAACCTACAAATGTTTCATCTGATTATTTCCTTGTGTTCTTTTAGCTGATCTTTAAACGTTATGATAAAGACAAATCATCCTCCATCAGTAGTTTTGAGATGAGGAATGCGGTTAATGATGCAGGTGAGGAGCTCGACAAAATTACACTTAAAGTATTAACCAAGTGGCTTTTTTTCTTTGTCTTTTGATGCATACTAATATATGTATCATAAGAACCATGATTTTTCATGGCTATAATATATATAAGTTGAAATAAATTATTTAATAAAATAAACTGAAATGTATTTATCTAAAATCTGTTACTATGAATTGAAGTGTAACATCATGAACCTAATGTTGTTCTCTTTACACGAAGGGTTTCATCTAAACAAACAGCTGTACGACATCATAGCCATGCGCTACGCAGACGAACACCTCAACATCGACTTTGACAGTTACATCTGCTGTTTTGTGAGGCTGGAGGGCATGTTCAGTAAGTACCTGTGCATTTGAAAACATTCATAGTCGGGTATATTGTACCAAGAGGCTTGTTGTTGTTACATAGCTGATAAAATTTATTGATGCAACAGAGAAATGTCAGTAACAACTAAATGTTTTAACTAAGTTAGTTTTGATTGATAGATTTTGACTTTTTTTAACCTTTGCAGGGCCAAAGGTCATATTACAGATAATTGTATTAACAGTTTGAAATCAGGTTAATTTAACAAGACTGATGAAAACTGCTGTGCAACTTTCAGGGGCTTTCAATGCCTTTGACAAAGACGGAGATGGACTAATCAAGCTTAACGTCCTGGAGGTAGGTACTGTCTGTTCTTTGCCTTATGCCATAGTTTAGTGCATGGTTATATTATTTATAGTATTTACTATCTCATACATTGAAGGACTACAAAAATAGAAATAGTTTTACCCTACAATACTCACTACCTCAGTTAATGCTCACTTTTCATTGTGAATGCATTTTGAGGCAGCTTTTTGTGGGACTGAATTGTACTAAAATGCTTCTAGAATACTTCTATTATTTTACATAAAGGTAGCATTTTAGTGTCCAGTCTCTGGTTGCTTACTAGATAATGTACTCAATACATGAGTGAGTGAGTATTTGAAAATGACATTTTTTTTTCCATCTTTTATTCTCTTTCCAGTGGCTTCAGCTGACCATGTACTCTTAAATGTTTGAGCCTGGAGTAGCTGCAGACAATCTGCGACTCATGTGACACCAACTTAATTATGACTCAACTTTGCTGCATAGTTAACCTTCCCTCTTTTCTCATGAATGTTGTAATTGAATCCTTTTGAGTTGTGCTGCTTTAGATATAAGTTCAACTATCTTCAAACATCGTCTGTTTTTACACTCTTGTGCAGAAGATTGACAGTGTGATGAACATGGAAGTCAAATTATCCTGATAATCATACATTAACAACACATAACTTCAAATAATATTGCCATTAAAAAAGTATTGTGAAGCTACCATCAGTTATGTGCTCTTAGTGACTGAGCATCATGCATAGAAATAAGGCACATGTTGAAATATATTTGAGGTAAACCACGTGGATTATATTTGTCTTTATTTCTCTAAATATACAGTAGGTATTAATTTCAAATTAAATGCATACTGTACAGCATAACATACAAAAATTAAGGCATGATTTTAATACAAAATCAAGTTACTCACCAGAACTGAAAAAATATTCAATAACTGTGTTTGTCAGTTAGCATATGAGGAATCGATTTCAAAATCCTCGTGTGAAAGTGTCATGGGAGACAGCAGCCAGAGTCAGAAAGAAATTAAAGACTCTCAGCTGTGCAGCTAAGAAAAATAACATACAATGTCGGTATATGGTGAAGATCCAAAAAGGAAGACTTAAATGCAGGCAGATCGAGGCACAACTTTCTTCTTTTTATTTAGTTTTCACAACTGAACCCTCCTCTAAAGGCTTGTCCCTTTGTCACTGAAATGAAGACCAGCTCAGCAGAAAAACTGACAGATTTTAATAACAGACTGGAAAAATCAATTCTCAAAAACCTTGGGGACACCTAGTTTCTTTTATCTTTACAATGGCTGTTTCAGTGTGCAGACTGATGCCATCACTGGCTAAGGGCTGAGATTTAATGTACATTCATTTTGTTTGTTTATACACTCCCATTGCAAAGTTTCAGACAAACCTGTCACCTCAACGTCTAAGTCCATCATCAACAAAAGAGGGATTATTAAGGGTATAAACTGCTTCACAAAAGCTACTCTGAGGTGTTTATGCCAGTGCTGCACAGTTGCTCTGAATGATTAGCTTCACATGCAGATGTTTCCAAAGTGTATTACTGTGTATTACTGTATCTTTATGGTGCTTTCCTGTGTTATGCATTCACAAATATGTCAAAGAATTCCCAAGTAATAAAGCGTAAAACTCATAACTTAACTGGCTGCAAACAATAACCAGTCCTCTGAACTGCAGGACTGACTAACTTAACACCTTGTAAGTTCATCACACGCAGAACAGTCTCCAACATACCGCACAAAGTGTCTCAATCTGGTCATACAACAGGATCAATATCAAGCACACTTTCTTGTCTCATTGTCACAGTTCAGAGGAAACAGAGGTCAAACATGACAAAAGATCCAGAGCTCAAATACTAAAAACACAGTATTTGCTTAGAAATGAACAAAAGCTGTGTATTCTGAACAGATTTCATTGACTAAAAGTGGCCCAATCACAGTCTTGGTCAGTTTCGCTGCTAGTTAGAATTTCAGCCCTGTTTTTGGTAGGACTGATCGTGAAACAACAAAACAAGTAGATATGTTGTTATGGGATGAAACTCCAGCCTCCTCTGCTGCATCGTTTTACCTTCACTCCAGTCAAGGCTGCACTTTACTGTCATTCTCCACGTGGCTCTGCATGTGTTCAGGCAGCTCCTGTAGGAAAAAAACAAAGGTAAAAAGCTGTTCTCATAGAAATCCTCAGTTTTCATGGTAATTTTCAAACCTACTAGACAAGTAAAAAAACACATGGACACATGCTTGATGTGAAGGCACCCCAGGTTCCTCAACTCTGATAAAGTTATCAGTGTGACATAATATAATTAATTAGGACTACAGGATAAAATGCTTGGTAATTATTTCTTTACCTGCCGAACTGCCTGTTGTGTGGCGAAAAAACTGTTGCAGCCTCTCCAACGACATCTGACCGTCTGCAGATTTGGGTTACTGTGATCTCCAGCAAGGTGCTGCACAAGATGCTCAGCTAAGCCGAAGATCAGAGAGCAGTTCTGCCACTGAACAAGAGACAAATATTAAGACATAAGTCAATAAGAAAATAAAACCTGTATACTAAAATTTTCCAATGAAATATTTTTTTTGCATTCATCAGAGGATTACAATGTGCTTTAGAGGGAGAGCTGAGTCCTTACCCAGCACCGATAGTTTTTCATTAAGTTGAGCTTTACAGCTTGAATGCTGCCATCGTAACAGCCTGTGTAGATCTGTGTGGGGAAAACAATGGAAATACAACAAAAAGGAGCCACACTTAAAATGAGAACATAAATTCAGACACCTTTTGCAAAATAACCCTTAGTCAACGCAGGTGGAAACAAATATTTGTGTCATTTTTAGTCCACTTACCACACTCTTATGTACAGCCATGCACATCACCATGTCACTGTGACCTCCGTACACCTGCAAGCGGTCATGGGACTACAAAAAAACGAACGAAAAAATTAAAAATAAACAGTGCATATCTGAAAAAAACTGAGACCTATCAACAAGACTGGTAGAAATTCAAAAACATTACAGTCTACCCGCAGGTTTCACATTTTCATTTTCACATTACATTTCATCAAATGCTGACCAAAACTAAATTAGAGATATTCAACAAATAGTTACAAAACAAACAAACCTGATTATTAATGTATTCCACTACAAATGGAAACCATGTAAAAAGTAATTAGGAGCAAATTAAAAATGATTTGAGTATTCTTCCCAGGGCAATGAAAAAGCCAATCATCAATTAAGAATTCAGTCTGTTTAAATATGGAAACAACACAAAACTAAAATGCTCTGCGTAAAACTCAAAAGTCATAAATACCTGCAGTTCATAAACTCGGACCAGTTTATCAAGACAGGCCGTCACCATCACTTTTCCCAAGATGACAATTGATGTGACAGCATGACCGTGGCCTTTGTAGATTCGTACCAACTCACCTGTCTATAAATGAAGATGGAAAAAAAGTGTAACACAGTGACCCATAAAGTAACAAATGTATATTTCAAGAATAGAAATCCTAAAATCTCGGCTTTTTGACTTTTTGAACTTTTTAAATTTGTGCTGAACAGAAAACGTTCAAATGAAGAGATCTGTATTAAAAGCAAAAGAAGTTGCTAGAAAAAGCCTACAAGTACACTGTGCACTGCTAATCTACACTCACATGGATGTTGTGGGCATGAACAGATGTGTCACTGGAACCGCTGAAGACGAGGTCGTTCACCACCTGAAAAACAACAAATGAAGGTAATTCTTTGGACTGTAAGTGGTTCCATTACAACACTAAGTAACATCTCCAGTCCTCTAATCACATCTTAAGTTTTTCCTCCCCTCACCTTCATACAGAGTACAGTTTTGGTGTGACCCTCTAGCGAGCGCAGCAGCAGGCCGCTCTTGGCATCTCTCACACTGATGGTGCTGTCATACGAGCCGACCAACAGCACCCGCCGGGCGCCCTCCTGTGCTGTAGCCAGACAGCTCACTCCTCGGGGGCCATGGCACTCAAACACATCTAACTGCTTCAGAGTCTGACAAGTGAAATGAGGACAAGAATGAAAAAACAGTGTGACGGAGAGACTAATCTAACTAATCTAATCTAACGTTTTAAAGAGCAGCTTTAAAGATAAAAAAGAATATTTGTGGCCAAATATTTGAGTTACAGGTTAAAGAGGACATATTATGCAAAATCTTTATTCTGGTCATTTTTGTACATTTACATGATGTATGTATGTACACACACACCAAGTAAGATAAAAGTGCATTTGCTCCTTATGTTGCACTTTCCTGTTTTCTGTAAACCAGTAACTGAATAGTCCATTCAGAATTCCGGCTCGTAATGACATTCTTTCTCAAAATAATGTCCTGGCTCTGGTCAATCACCATCCACCACAGCCTCACTGGCTGTTAGTCAAGCTGGACTTGACCCGAGGCTGGAGCTCAAAGATGGACTGATTCTGTGACTGAGACGAGACTGTGACTTAAACCTGGGCTGGTCCAGAGTTTAAAAACAATAACAGTTACCATTTTAACGTGGTAAACGTGTCTTGTTTTTTACTGGCTTAGCCTTTATGCGAAGCCCACAAAGAGATATAGTACGGACTCTTTAAGGTTAAAACATCTGCACAATCTGACTAAAATAAATCCACTTTAAATGGTTGGCTCAAGTTAAAGCACGTCAGTTGTTTTTCAAGGCACAACACACACCACTAAGGGTACTAAACTTACGACTTACTGTATACCTCTTGTGGAAATTTCTACTCACCTTTAAGTCGTAGCTAGCAACTGATCCATTAGCCAGCCCAGCATACAAAACGTTCCAGGCTATGTGTAAACACAACACCCTGTCTGATAAGGAGAGCTGCTCCAGACATTTCTTAGACTAGTGGGGGGGGG
>OMLM01003701.1:282349-313037 GCA_900302695.1 Helostoma temminkii
GGGGGGGGGGTATAAACACAAGGTTGGACACAGTATTAAGCTCAAAGAAATGGGTGTGTAGATTAAAGTATGATAGAAAATTATAAATACTTAAAACTGGCAAGTGGACAAATTAGCGACAACAGCATGTACAAAAGTGAAGAATATCAGCATCTATTCCATCTTTGTTTTGTACCTTTGTACTGTAACAGCGAATGGTCTGGTCACTAGATCCAGTGTAAAGTCGTGCAGGCATGTTGGGGAGGGACCACACCAGCAGACAGTTGACTTTGTTCGTGTGACCCTCAAACACTGCTTGGCACTCCCTGCTCTGGATATACACACATAATACTTACTGTTTAGAGCTTTTTAAAGGGCATTTCAAAAAATTTCAAATGATGACATTTCTTTTACACATTTTTGTCTTTTTCCACTGATCTTTATGTCTATATGCACTGATTCATTTAGTCACATCACCTTATTGTATTATACAGTTGTATTGTATTGTACTGTACAATGTAGCTCTCTGTGTGTGTTTGTGTATGAGAGTGTCCTACAGTTTTCTGGTATACAAATTGACACTTTATGTGAAAAATGTTTGACTGGTCCTAACTTTAGGCCATAACCAACTTACAACCAAACTGTAGGCTCGTGCTGTGTTGTCCCCAGAACAAGTGTACAACAGGCCTTCATGTACTTGCAGGCCGTGGACAGGGCCAGTGTGATTCATAAAGGCTCCCAAGGATGGCTCTTCATCCTCAAAAGACTCTGAAAAAACAGCACTTGCTGTAACTTTAACATCTTTCTATCACAGTCTTAACTTTGCATCTTCAATGCAAGGAACAGGTCCAACTCACCTGCAGTAATACTTGTGTCTTTCACTGTCAGAGGTGACAACTGAACTTTCCTGACAGATCAAGAGAAAAAAGTTGGTGACATTTCTAATTTACTCGCCAGAACGTTCATAAAGAAACCTTTTAATATTCAGGATTGAATGAATGGATCGTACCTGTCATCATCGTTTTGCTGAGACGTCTGGGTGCTGGCTGAACTGAACTCCACACCGACAGACGTCTGAGGAGGCTCTGGCTGGACTGGAACATTTGAGACCATCTGATTCGAGCCCTCGTTGTCCGATTCATCAATATCAATGACCTCTGGGTTGTGCTCCATCATTTCGACAGACTCATCACTTTCGTTACCTTCATCATTATCTGGTGCTGCAGCTGATGTATTTCTATCACTTCTAGAGACGGCAGCAGTTGTATCTTTCCCTTTGACCTGTATTTTGCCGTTATTTCTTTCTGTCTCTGCCTCAGAATCACTTTCAGTTAGTGGTCCTTTTTCCTTTATTGACTTCACCTTCTTTAAACAGTCCTTTAACCCCTCCCTTGTCTCTTGTTCTTGTTGCATAAAAGATGATTCAGGAGAAGGAAGCGTACTCACTGTGGGAGCAGCTAAATGTGCTGGTCTAAGCAGCAGTGGTGACAGCATTTCAGAGGGAAAGAAGGACACAGGCTGGTTCAGAGGTACTTGAGGTGCATCAGTGTTAGACAAGACTGCATTGGCAAACTGATTAGACTGTCCAGCTGTGTGCGTATGACAGATTTCTTGTTTGACTGACACAGCAAAAGGGGTTGGTTGAGGTTGGGTGATATAGGATGATGCTGCTATGGTTGTGGCAGGTGGTTGCTGGCTGGCAATAGAAGAGGGAAGAGGAGAGAGTCTTGGTTGCAAAGAAGCCCCTACTGATGAGGTAGTGGCTTTCTCTGCAGCATTAGATGCTCCAGAGTAGCCTTCTGTAAGATATTAGAAAAGGGAAAGTTAAACAATCTGTTGCATATGAGACAACTGAAAACAATAGGTAAATCTAGTGTACCTTGCATCCCCTGTAGGATCTCAATGCGCTTGGCTCTCAGACTGTTAACTTCGGCAATGAACTGAAACGGTGGGGAGAACAACTCAGTGCAAAATAATGGATATGTGGAGAGTAAAAGAGAATACATAGATATCTACATCAGTGCTGGTACCTGTTGTCTCAGCAGAAGGAGTCTTTGCACTTCTGTGTAAGCAGCTTGCAGGGTGTTGCGAGCCTGCACCAGAGATTTGTCCAAATCCTGCAAAGAGTGGCTCAGCTCATCCTCCCTCAGAGACACTGCTAAAAGCTGGTCCATCTGACCCTGGTCTACAAGTGAAAAAGATGTGACTGAATGATATTTAGAAATACTCACAATTCACATTATCTGAGAAATTAACCTTCAAAATTACTTTTTTTAATTACTCAGGTAAGACACATTTCACCTACACTGTAACTCAACCAGCAGTCCAGCAACTGACTGATTAAATTGTATTTCAGGTACAACAGACTTTGAATAACTTTTTCTTCATGTATACAAGACCTATAAAAAGCTTTTTGTGTGTACTTCATAAAGTTCCACTATCATAAGAATTTTGTCTGCAACTACAAACCATAAATTTATTTAGATCATCAACATTTCCATCAGGTCAAGTTTACTAAGAAATTTGTGGCTAGGATTCAGTATGGAGGCCTTACCCTTTCCATCTATGCTGTTTTCAAGTAGACTTGCATGTATATGAGAAGTTTGTATAATTACAGTGAAATTAAAGTACTTTCCATAAATCATCTCACAATTTCTTTAATTTGGGGTTGGGTGAAGTATAACAATTCGCATCAACAACAAAATACACAAATCATCAGAATTACCCTTGTTTGACTTTGTTTTCTTCTTTTTTCCACTTGGCTCCTTGTCAGAAATATCATCATGCTGCAATAATACACGATAATTAAAGTTCAGCAATAAAACTTGTATCAGCAAACATGTTTCAGCTGTACCACTCACTGTTACTGTGCCATGTTTTCTCTTGCTGGCACTGATGGTTTCACTTGAGTCTCCATTCACGATCATCGAGTTTGGTTCCACTTTCACAGAGGCTATTGTTACTTTGCAACTGCTCCCATCTTGCCCTGATGTACCATGCTGCTCCAATGGCTCATGAGGCTGAGATTCTGAATGTGTCTCTGTGTGAGACTCAATATTTGTTGGGTCCTGTGGTGGAGTAGGTAAAGTTGGGCATGGACCTGCAGGACTGTCTGAAAACGACTCCCAGTGGAAGCCTTCAGAAAGAGGAAACTCACTGTTCTCCGGTTGTACAGAGCTTTCCCGCTCAGTTGAAGGGTTAGGCAATTGAATTCCAAACCTGTAATTACAGATAATAATAGTGAACGGCAGAAACATTAATAGGAGGTAAAGTAAACCACCTCTTGTGAAGACAGCTGCCTTACCTGGGCATGCCTTTGACACCGTCCTGCTTCTTTGTTTTCGTCCCCTCATACATGTCGCTCCAGCTTAGCCTACTCCTAGCTCCTGATAAACTAAACAATTTATTCAAGGTTGGTTCAAGTCTGGTCTCCTTAACCCCCTGAGCTCTGCTTGGTTCATGGGCAACTCGAACCCTGCGGCTTATGTTCAAACTGGGCTGAGAGGATGATGTCTTGCACATATGTTGGCTGAATGAAGTTTGGCTGTCGAGGACTCCGTGTGTTTCCCTGCTGTTTGACAGTCCATCTGAGATCTTCTGACAAGGCTGAGGTGTTTCTTCTCTCATTCTGGAGGTTGTCTGGTTTGGCTTAGCGGGAGCAATGTTGGAAGATGAAACAAGGGAGCGGGATGTGGGAGTAGCGCCGCTGACCAATGGAGGCTGCACAGGTGAGGAACTTATGGGTGACTCCTTCTCCTTTTCAGTCCCAACCACCTGGACACCTGGCACACTGTTTTGCCTCTTAGCTTCACGATCTGCTCTACAAGGCTCCCTCACACCCAGCGCTCTTCTAATTTGCTTCAGCATTGCACTGACATCAACATCCCGTATGGGAGCACTGTTTGCTGAAGCAGAATTAGCAGAACAATGTGAATCTTCTTGTCCTGGTTGAGAAGATCCTGTGCTCTCATTTTCACCATAACCAAAGATGACGGCTCCAGTCTGAGGGAGGTGATCACTTGTGAAGTCTCTGTCTGCTCTACTATTGTACTGGGAGTTGTAATAATCATACTGGTTGATTGCAGGCCATGTTATTTGTCCTGGTGTATTAGTTGGATCTTGTTGGGTGTTGTGAGGTCTTCTAATAGGCCTGTCTGTTTGGGAACTACACTGATTGTTGACAGATAAGTGATCATACCTCAAGTGGTGAGTTGACTGGCCTTGAACATAAGGTTGACACCAAGTGGTATCTGCAGGTCCACCTGACAAATAGTGAAACTCATCACTTTGATTTTGAAAATGTGTTCCTCTTTGGTGAAGTGGTCTTTGCACACTGAAGTCTTTGTTCTCTTTGTTTTGGACAACGACATTGTTGGTTCCTTTGTGATAGAAAGTATCCTGCATCTGCTTTGGTGCCCTCATGTTGTTCACTTGTTTGGATGTCGCTGCGCTTTTTCGAGTGGTTCTCTGTAGCATTTCGGAGCGCTTCTGACCAGCTATCTGCTTCAGTTTCTTTTTTTTCTTTTTCATTGCTTTCTTCCTGAGATGCAAACAGAATCAAGGTTGTTCAATCCCTCCCAAAATCACATATTACACGATGGACAGATATGAATAAAAGATATGTTATCATTTTAAATCAATAACAAATAAAAAGGTAAAAATCGTACTCCTCTTTCTTTAGTGTCTTGTTTCTCTCCAGGATTTTGTTGATGGTCTCTGCGCTCAGAGTCTTAAACAGAGAGATGGGTTTAACATTTCTGGACATCAGGCTTTTCAACCTGGCTGTGTGTTGATCGGTCGAGATGTGCTGGGCATAATCAGTTAAACCCATGGAGGACGCCTTACATGCCTGACACTGGTGAAACGAGTCTCTGTTCATAGAAGAGCATGAAAGCAGATATGCAGAAACATCAGAATCTTGATTCAAGATCCAAGCAAAAACTGTGCCAAAGTGAAATTTTAAATAAAAGCATCTTATCTTATTGTGTTATATCAGCAAGTATTTCTCATACAAAATAGATTATGAAACACAAAGATCTATGACTGTTACTCACTTGCCAAGCACTGTCTCCAGCTCTCTGTGGTGCAACATGCCATGCATATGCTCTTGGGCTTCCTGTAGTTGAGAAAGATATTGCAACGATTATAGATATTTAGCAACAGAAGTTGCTATTAAAAAAAACTGCAATACCATTCGAGCCACTTACATGATTCATATAAAACTTGCGGCATAAAATACAGTAGGTTCTTTTGGCTTTCTTGGTCGAATGTCTGTTGCTGTTCCTCTTCTTCACTGATTTTTGACCCACATTCTTCTGTGGGGTTTCACCCTTTGCCATTTCTGTGTTACATGTGGAAAAGAACAGATAAAGAAAAGCTACACTAGTATTGAATATAGGCTAAATAAAGTCCAAAATGCAGGGCCAGTGTCCCAATAACATATAACAGAATTAACGATAGTCATTAGAGTAACGTTACAACGTGGTTGTCAAGTCAGACCTAGCCTCCGTTAGCTAAAAGGTAAACGTATGAGTTCAACTTGACAGTTTCCGATTGACGTTGCTTGCACAAGCAGCAGCACTAAGTTAATAGCGTTTAGGTGAGTTTGTAACGGATTGTTCTGGACTAAATATAAAGTTTTAACTGTAACAAGATCATAATTACCAGACAAATTTCACATGGCAACGACACTCTACTGCTGTTACGCCGCCATGTTTTACTACGTAAACTACGTCGAATTTACGTCGCCCAATCGTTTGACGGCGGATTGTTTTACTAGATCTATAAAACGCGGGATAGGATTGGTGCACGGGTTTCACAACGACGTCGGATAATGATGGTGATTTGCAGCTTTGGTGAGGTGCCGCGACCTCACTTCCGTGCGGAAGCCGAGTTTTGTCGGCTGTTTGTTCGCTGTTTGTACTGTGCCGTCTTCGCTTAAGTTACTGAAATGTGCAACGGTTGTGTGCAAAAAGAATACCCGGACCGGGTGAGTTCACACTTGTCTTAACACACGAACGCCAACGTGTTAGAAAATCAGCAGCTACCTGCGTTATAGTTAGCTTAGATCCAGTTTAGTATGAGGGGCTACAGTTAGCACAGGCTAAAGTTAGTTTATCTGCGACCTGAGACGATCGTGCGCAGGTTCGTTTAGTAAAGAAAAATATTAAATGCGATGGCGTCAACTTAAGTTTTTTTTTTTTCCTTTTCAGGGGAACACTTGTCTAGAGAATGGCTCTTTCCTGATGAACTACGTGGGATGTGCCAACTGCCATCAGAGGGACTTCGTGCTGATCAGCAACAAAACCACGGAGGATGATGATGGAGAGGAAATAGTCACATATGACCGTTAGTCACTACTCTAATTAAACCAAAAGTGCAGCAACTAACCTTTATTTCTGTCACCGATAACTGGTCATTTGTGGAACAGGTCGTTGTATATCCTTTAATTAGTGATTGGGTCCTATACAACAAACAGGATTCTTTATTTTGTGGAAAGTTAGCAGCATGTGAAAGTTGCAAATGTGAGATGTGCAACAGTCACATACATATGAGTGGGAGTCATGTGTCAACGTGTTTGGTAGTAGTACAGTAATCACAGATTGCCTGCCGCACCCTTCCACAGCAAAAACAGTCCACTAATTTCCATTTGTCTCTGTAGATGTTTGTAAAAATTGTGACCACGTCATCGCCAGGCATGAATATACTTTCTCTGTTCTTGATGAATATCAGGTAAGTCATGATGTTTGGCTTGTTTACAATAAATTTGTAGATTTGAAGAGTCAAATGTGTTTTCTGAATCAACACAGTTCACAGTTAGTTGATGCTATAGTGTTTTATGCATGTTTTTTTTTTTTTTTTGTCCAGGAATACACAATGCTCTGCATGCTGTGTGGGAAGGCGGAGGACTCCATCAGTGTGTTACCAGATGACCCCAGACAGTCTGCCCCTCTCTTCTAGACACAGCTAATTCTTTAGACTATTACCACCTTGTTCCTGCTTTAGCTGCTCTCATGTTTTGAACTACTGTATGGTAATGGCAGTTGAGCAGGAAATATATTTTATAACCACTCATGATATGTGAAAAATATCATTCTATTCGTCAATTATGTCTTGTAAATATTATATATTATAACATTTTTACTAATAAGAATTTTATTACTCTCTGGATTTTTACTACTGGACACATTATCTGTTACAAAATGACACAATGGGGGACCCTTTCATCATGTCTACATTTATTTCTGATATAATTCTGATTTGATAAAACTGTAGTTGCTGGTAAAAGCTTCAGAGGAGCTGCCAGGAAAACTCTTCAAATGCAAGTGTGGGAAGCTTATACAGACTTAACTATTAGGGCTCAGTGGTGTAATTCCTGGCAAAGGAGCTTCTACAAGCTGAAAATAAAGAAATGAAGCTCACTACTCTCACCAGAGGGTTTAGTCTGCCACACAGCTGTTTATCTGAGCTATGCCTGTTGTGGAAACCAAAGTCAAAACATCTCTTGTTTACACCATCTCCTGTACGCACTGTCTCCACACTCGCAGGCATTTGCTCTGCAGCTTTCTTACACATCTCTGACCCTAAGATAAGAGCAAAGGATACAATATATGAGGAAAACTAAAAATGATTACTGTATTTGTTACTGCTGAGAACCAAAAAATGTATTTATCTACTTCCCAAAAGCTCACTCTAAAATTGTACAGTTCAAAACCACCAAACTCTGGAGTGTTTTGTTTTTGTTTAGTTATGTGGGTTCAGAGGTGCTGTGGTGCATTTTCCAAATTTGGAGAACAGTCCACAGTTTTCCCAGTAAAGAACTTTTCCATTATGAAGTTGCTTGAGAATGAAGTTCATTCTTGACCTTGGAAAAAGTTTCTTGTGTGCAAACTTTGTTTCTGCTGTTATATGTTGCTTTTTATGTCAGCATTTTTGCTTTTGTTGTCTTTTCAGTTCCCTGAGTTGCTTTCCATAATAAAACAGATATCTGAAATGTGAGCATTTCTGTATTTAAAATACTGAACTTTTCATATATGATGAATATAGATTTTAATAAACACTGATAAAACTAGTTTTACAGTAGATCAAGTTATAAGTCAAAATCTGTTTGTTCGCCAACGTTCTGCCAATTAAGTTGTTGTGGATCCCAGCAACCTCTTTCTCGCCTTTCAGTCACCAGCTTGTCAGCAGTCTTATGTGTACAGGGACAACTGTCATTGAAAGTAGCTTCAGCAAAATTTGACAAGTGATAATTTTCTAGGGACATGTCACTGTCTTAGTTGACTTCAGTTTCACAACATCTGCTTCTTCATTTCTGCACATTTAGTGGTGGTTTTACTTGCAGTACTTTTGAATCCATAAACTTTGGATGTCTGTGTTTAAATGACCACACGTCCTATACAGTTTTTACTATATTATTGTAAAACGTCCTGAAATTCAAGCTGAGACTTGGCACTTTAATGTTTAATTTCCAGCATTTTATTTTACACTGTGCTTAAAATGTGACTGTTTAAATACTGTGGTTGCCAGAAATGTTAAGGTAATGTAGGTCAACCTTTAATCACAATAACAACTACATGTGTAGCCAGGAAATGTATTCAATGTGTTTACCGGCATGTTTTTAAACTTTGCTAAAAAGATAAAATGCAACAAGTCGGACATGATGAAAAAGTTTTTATCAGCTTTTGCCTTTTTCATGACAAATATAAATACACATGGTCATTGTTCTATGTAACGCCTTATTTTGATGAGAAGCAATAAAAATACACGTTTTAACTGATTGTACAAATGAATAAAAAAAAAAATCATTAGCAATGACACTCATGCACTTTTCCAATGCTTACGTACGAATGCACTTAGATTTACATTCTAATATGCTGATGCTGTTTCCATGACAAATATTTCCTGGCAAATTAAAAGCACACTACTACTGTGATATGCCAAAGTGCCAAAGAGCAAATCATTGTTCCATACTATTATGAATCTAGCACTTTTACAGGAGTGAGGTCAATATGGAACTGCATGCCCTGTCTGTACATGAATGCTGATGTTTGTGCAGTGCTTGTAGTGTTATTTACTAACAGCGTTATAGTGTGAGTACATGGTTTCTATTAGTGTATACCATTTTCCTAATGGTACATATCTACAGTTAGCATCAGTTTTACATCAGTCAGGTATTAAACAGTATCTTTTTGGTCTCATATTAGCCTACATGGAGTGTTCAGAGAGGAGTGAAATGAGAGGTAAGAGTTGGCAATCTCAAAGTTTTCTCCACCTTTTTGTTTCAACTGCAGGTATCAAGCCACATTGTCAAGTATTTTGAGAGACACATCCAATAAATAAATAAATACAATTTATCATACATTTTACATTACATACAGTACATTCCCTGGAGTAAATACCATATTTACAGGTGAACATGGATTGAATGCAAAGCAGCCTTTCACTATAGTACCATTCGGATCAGTCAGCGAGTCACTTTCCCAGATTCTTTACCCTCGTGGATCAGGCCTCTTCCCCTGGAGCTCTGACCCCACTGACCCGGCCCACTGGATCTGTCTTGCGGATGAACGTGCCGAGGAGGAGGAGAGCTGGAGAAGCTCGATGGAGAACGGCTGCGTCCCTGCAGTGCCCCGCTATCACGGAGCTCCTGGCGGGAGGGGGAGGAACTTAACGAGCGCTGCAAGGAGGAAGAGGAGCTGCGAGGGCGAGGAGGCGGGCTGAAGAGCATGCCACTGCGATCCTGCATCAGCTGGGTCAGACTGGCCAGGAAGTCAGCATCACTAGTGCTGCTGGCACGCACTCTCAACCGTCGCCGTCTGGAAATTGAACAGAAATTTTAATCTCATTAATATCACCCTCACTGTTTACTGCTCAATCTCGCTCTGTTGCTCCTTCACAATGAAAGCATTCAGGTTATTATTGTGAAGTTTTGATACAAAATGCAAGGTACCCAACATGGTTTTTAGATTTAAGCTAGGTTTTGCAAAAGCAAATCTTTTTTTGTGAGGAAGGAGCAGATGAGGGTTTCAGGTCACACACCTCCAACATCTCAGAAGGTAACCAGTTCTTACCATACACAATGGCATGCACACATAGCAGGATGAAACTTATAAACCAGCTGATGTTCTGCCATTTAAAAAGTGAAATGTAAAGAATTATACTCTCTAGTACAAACTATCAAATGTCTAACAATTTCATAACGCCATGACTGTGCATAGCTAATACCTGTTGTCCACACATGGGCGAATGGGTGGTTTCCCAGGAGGTGGTCGAGGTAGAAACCTGCTTGTGAGTTGCTCAGGTACAAAGGTGGCGCTCACAGGTCGTGGGATCTTACTTTTGCTGCCAGATGAAGATGACAGGGAGAGAGGGTCTTCTCCTGCGCAGTCAGATCTAGAGCCTCGCTCTGAAGAGAGCCTGTCTCTTGGCAGAGCGCAGGGGAGGTTGTCACAGGACAGAGATGGAGAGGGTGAATGGGTGGGAGAGCCGGGGACTGGACTGCTCCAGCGATGACGCCTCTCCATGTTGAGGTCCCTGCTCGGAGAGTCACGGGGAGAGCTGGGGTCTCGTACAGGAATTCGGCTCAATCTTGGGGACGAGGGGGAGTCTCTTCGCCTGAGTACAGCTGGAGGTGGAGAGGAGGAAACGGTGACAGTGCTCTCCATAGCACCTCCTGCCATGTCGGCATTGGCTTGCTGATTTGGCTCTGAGGAGCGATCAGGCAGGCCAGAATCACTCTCCGGGTCTCTTTCGTTAATTAGATGAGCTGTGGGGCCTTTGACTGGGCTTGGCACTGGAGCTAAGTCCAACTTCTCTCCATCCTTTGAGATTTCCTCTGTGAGTTCATCAGATTTACCCAATGGGGCCTCTAGTGGTATAGCATCACTCTTCTCCTGTGCAGGGGATTGTGGACTGCTAGAGGACTAGAAAGTGTTTCAAAGTTAATAAAGTGTCTGAATACACAGCAAGTTTTGAGGGAAAAAGACTTTTCATAAGTCTAAGACTAACGAATCAAACCACTGTCAAATCTAATTCCATCAAGTGTTCTAAAACCATTTACCAGAACATATACACTGTGTTCATAATTATAAGACAAGTATTTTGATTTCATTTTTTTCAAGAACACTGTTTAAACATTGGTTACATTCTGGTGTACACAACTATTATGCAGCTTTCTGCTGCAGGTAAAAAGAGACCATATCGTTACAGCAGTCGAAACATTGAGACATGATCACAACACAATCAAGCAACAACAACTATGTTTGCAGTAGTAAGGTCTGCAATGTTTTCTTGATACTTTTTGGTATCACAGAAAACCTTGATGGCTCTGACACCATAAAGTACCAAATACTATCCACTAGGGTTGGGCAGCATTACAGTATTACGGCATCCAGAAAGATTTGAAAATAGCAAAAGTATCCCTTTAATTACTGTGGTTTAAAAAATATAATTATTCTTGCCAAGCTGAAGACAAAATATTAAGATAACATGGTGCACAAGTTGATGTAGAAATGAACTTTCCTTGACCCTTGGTACTTGATGGGTTTGAGAGATAAAACTGCTTTGCATGAGATAAAGATCTTGCAGAGAATTACTTTCAGCAGACCTAGTCGCTATGTTTCTGTTACTCTCGAAGCTTTATAAACATTATGTGCATCTAGTTTCAGTTCCATATGTCTTGATTCACCACAGATTACACGCACAAACTTACACTGCATAGAACAGAAAGGACAGCAGTGCGGACACAAAATCCTTTCTGCAGTGCAGTTTAGTTTATTTGAGCTCTAGAAACTCATCCGCTATGAGACCATCAGACAATCCTCTGTTCACATTACTGTCGCTCCCTCTCTTCTGTCACATTTTGGCTTGTTCAACCACTTCTCTCTTATTGAGCCTGGGATGAGGGGCCAACTTTGAATGGTGCATTTACAGACAGCAGTGGACAAACCTACTTGACACTGTTGTCAACAGTTAAACGCCCCAGAACTATTTAGTAAGTCGACCTTAATTTGAGATCGTCAAATCATATAAATCATCACTGCTCTTAGTTAACAACAGGCTTGGCCACCCTTACCTGTTCCATCTGGGGTCTTCCCATGATGACGGACGGCATTTGTCCCAGCATTCCTGGCAACCTCCTGTGGCCCAGTAACCATGTGCCAGGCATGGCCATCTGCGACAGGACGGGGCTGCTCGGCACTGCAGTGGACTGGCCATCCTGCAGCATAAGGTTTTCAGTTTCAATAGGTATGTGAGTAACCAGTTTCTTTGCATGCAGGGCTTCTCCTGGAGGCTTGCTTCCTCCAGAAACATGGCCATGCTCGAGCTCCAGCATCACCCACTCCTGAGAGTCTCCCTCCTGTGGCACAGGACTAAGATTTACAGCCACAAATCCACTGCTTGCTGCGCCCTCCTCTGGGTCAGGAGTTGCGGTTCCAGAGTGCTCTTCATTGAAGGAAGGTGTCTGGTGCCCGTGCCCCCTCTCAGGAACAGATTTCTCTCCAACTTGAGATAGGATAGGACGTTGTTTACCAAGGCTGAAAAAAGAAAATTTAAGGATTAGACTTCTACCGGTTTAATTTGAATAAAATTATTTTTGCTATTTTGTAATTTGATGTGTATTGAATACTAACTAGGCCTCAAGAAAGCGTTCAATGGTAGGCTTAGGTTCAGGTGCAAGTCTCTTTTCAAATGCCAAGCTCTGACTGTGTCTGATTCTCCTAAGCAGCGGCGCAGCCCGTTCCAAGAACATGGTTTCGGATCGCACTCGTCTAGGGGAACTCTGAATGGAGCCGGTGTTGGGACTCTGGTTTCCCTGGTTCTGACTGTGTTCATCTTCACTCACCACCTAAGTAAAATGAATGAGAAGGGTTATAAACTTCTATTCTAGGCCAAGAGAAAGAGACGTAGTAATGGAAGTTAGCAGGATGTTAGCCTTATAATACTGCTAGCCATGAATGTAGCTTTGCATTTAGATGCATATAAAAACTCCATTATGATATTGAGTTTTTCACATGAAGAATATTACACCATTTGGTGTAGCAGTTGTCTGTCAACTACTTTGCCCTGACCTTCCTGATCATCGGCTGGGCGTGCTTATGGTTTCGATTGCGGTCCATCTCTTCCCATACATCTCCACCAAGGGTAGTTGGTGTGGGGATGGGTGGGCAGTTGTCAGCATCACTGAGGCGCTCCCCTTGCAGGACATCCTCAGTGTTTTCCCGCTGCAACTCGCCTGGCAGTACTGAAGCATTGGCCATGCTGTGGAATAGAGAGAAGGTCACTCTGCTGCTCATTTTCACAGCATAATTTAGAACAGTGATTTCCAAGGGATCTAAAAAGCTGCTACTATATATCTGAACACATGTTCAACAGAGCGTGAAGGAAGTGTGAACGGCACAAGTGAATCTTCACAGTTAGGCTAAAGCAGTTCATAAACTAAATGGTTATACATTAGTGGCATTTTCTCTCCAGATGTAAGTACCCTAAGTACGCTGGTGTGAGGCGAGTGAGCTGCTGAGCAGTGGTCGCTGCGGCAGTGATGGTAAGCATATCTTCTGAATCACATTTCTCCCAGTCGTAAGGATCATTCTCCAGCACATTGTGGCTCTTCATAGCATTATGAAACACTGACATCAGGAGCTGTGACAGAGAAACCTGGGTATCAGTGTCTGACAGCTAGGCAGGAATAAACAGTACACACAAAATATGCCAGGGAGGAGATGGTAACCTCATAGTCAGGCTTAGTGTAGTAGTCCAAGGTCAGGATATGATCCAGGAAAGTACTAAACTCTGAGGGAAGGTGCTTCAGCATGAGTCTATGGTCATATGTCTCTTTCAGATTTCCTACTTGTTCCTGGGAGAAGTGAAATTTAAAAAAAAAAAATCAGAGCTCAATGCATATGTACACATACTATAAATAGGAAATCTGCTATACAGAGAAGGTCATGGAGACACTTACTTTGTCCTTAATTTTTCTCCATGGTAGCTGTCCAACCATGAACTCAACTAGCATGTAAAAGAGGGACCATAGATCATCATGGCGCCCCATTTCCTACAGATTGAGATACATAAGTGTACGCAAGCAAATGAATTAAAAGTGAAGGACAACAAGATGGCTGTCAGAATATGTCTCTGGGCCATACTAACCTTGTTCTTATGAGCATTGATTGAAGCATATCGCACAGTTCCTCTAAAGCCTGCCACAGGACGAGGCTGAAACATACAGTGGAATGAAAATAAATGAGACTCTTTGTCCTTTACACAGACTTTACAGACCTTCATTAAGAGCTTTACAGTGTATGTATGTACTGCATAAGCACTACATCAAAGGCAGCTTTGTACTGAAACATATCCTACCATCTGGATGACTACCAAAGAGTAACAATTAATCATAGTTGTCTGATAAGACTCCACTCTAGCATTTTACTAAAAGGACAAAAATTTACATTAGCACACCATATTAAGTTATTCTTAGTATATAAAGTTACAGCATCTCTACAAAAGTTTAATAGCCATTTAGATCACAGACAGTGCCTGATTCCATTTTCCTTTACATCCATTTTGTTATAAGTCTTTTTGTGTTATTGTTGACTGCTGACAAACTATCATTAAAAACAGATTTTCAACAGTTACATAGCTTGAAATCTGCCTTTCATACAAGAAGCCAAAAGACAGGTTGCACACACTACTTACTGGGCGGACTTCCTGGCTAGAGTTGGTGAACTGACGGGCCAAACCAAAATCAAGCATATAGCAGCATCTGCAGGTGCTGGCAAGTCTTCCCATGGCAAAGTTAGACTGTGATTTTAATAGAAAGGTAACAGAAGGTTTAACTGTCAGTCGTTACGTGTGCTTCACAGAGAAGAACACATAGGCATAAGGACCATAAACTATCTACTCTACAGATCAACTTACTGGTTTAATGTCACGATGCAGGAAGCCTACAGAGTGGATGCTTTCAATTGCCTCTAAAATCTGCTTCCCAAGTCTTAAAGTTGTGGAGACAGAAAAAGTGCCGCGGCTCATAGTTCTGCGCAAATCTGCCAGATTCCTCCCCTTCAGACAGGAAACCATTTTTGTATGTCACATACATGATGCAGAGTCATATGCTTTCAGAAGCAAATTCAATATTTGACTGCTATTAACACTTCAAGGTCCTACCTGGAGTTCCATCACCACATAATTGAATCGATCGTTTCGGCCACAGCCCACAAAGCGACACACGTGGTCTTTGCCTGTAAAAGAAATATAAACATATACATATTAATGAGATTGACTGATCATGATATTTTCAGGTACTGACAGGGAGACTACGAACTCACCCTGAAGCTTCTTTAGAACAGCCACCTCCATCTTTAGCACCTGTTTGGGCTGTTGAGCAGACTCCACCTTTAAGGCGACAGTGGCCTGGCTCAGCTGATCCAAAACCTCGTAGATCTCCCCAAACCCACCTCCACCTATCTTCCTCACCTGAAACGGATCGTTTGTTCATCGTTAACTCAAACCGCAGATGCAGAGGAATGCATACTCTCGAAATAACACACTGTTTTAGTTAAATTACAAGGTTTTGTAATTTCCTACAGTGACACTTACCACTTTCCATCTGTCTCTGACCACGTCTGCTACTGACAGGATGTCTGTGTGCTCTCCAGCCCCACTCATCCTGAGTGCTCTCAGCTACAGCCTGCAGCTGGCATCAGTGACGCAAAGTCCTCACTGAAAACAGGGAACCGATTTTAAAATTCAGTTCAACTGAGCTGCAGTTTTCACAGCCACTGCAGTCTACTGAGTCTGCGGTACTGGAAAAAGAGATGACCGCATCCTGTAGTGCAGAAACGTGAAGAATACAGCAAAGATAGTTAGGGCTTGCTATCTTACAGCTTATGTCTTGTAGAAAACGTTAACATTTGTTAGCGTCTCCTACAACCGACCAGCAAAGAATAGCAGCTAGCACTATGAGTTATGTATGAGTGTGTGCCAAAACACATCTAAGCTATAGCTAAAGCAGCACAACGACAATCACTGGTTATAATTTAAGATTAGCCAGCCGCTTGTGAAGATTAGCCATTAGGAGGCTAAGCTCTCTAGCTGACATTGCGGCAGCCTCGGTGGTCCGGCAAACAAGCTAACTAAGCTAGCATGTTTACTGATGATGACCGTTAGGTACCCGACCTCTTACCTCGCTTCGCTGCACCACTGCGATGCCAGTTAGTGTGTAAAATCCAAACACCCGCCATGTCCACATTTTGTTTTCAGATAGCCAGGTCATTCCAAGCGTCTGTTTAACGCAGAAACGAAACAACGCTGGTGGACCATAGCGGGCGCTAGCCAGAACTAGCGTGCTAGCCTGCTAACGGTTGGGGAGTGATGCCCCCGTGCTCTGACGTCACAGAGGATCCGCAAAACTCCCGCACCCCCCGACAGTGAAACCGCACTGTACACACCATGTGCGGTGAAAAGCAAAGTGGACTTCAGAATAAGCAGTGGTCGATGGGTAACCAGACGGGCACCGAGACCACGCAGAGTCGGAGCGAGGAGTTCAAACTTTCAGGAATATTTAGGGTAGATTGAATATAGATGTAAAAACATATCATAGGGTTTGAGTGTACGGAAGTGTGAGAAAACTGCTGAATTGTGAGGGTATTGCAAGCGACCGACGGTCTGTAAAGGGCCTGCGCAATTCCAAACAATTCTGGTTTAATGGAGGAAGGAAGGATAGATGACCAATGTAGTAGCATGGTATTTAGTAAGGAAGAGGAAAGTAGATGGGGACAGGGGAGGATAAATGAATGGGAGGAGGTGGGAAAAACAAGAGGAGCTCAGAGGAGATGGCAGAAAGAAGGGATGTGACGGTATAGATAATCAATGTGGCAGTAAGATTTGAAGAAGGAGGTGGTATTAAGAAAATTGATCCATTGATGCTAACAAAGATATTGAGAAATCAGGTAGAAGAAGTGAAACATGCCAGAAAGCCCATGTGGAAAAGGCTAGGAAGCTGGTGAATGTTGGGGAAGTGAAGGTGACAAGAGTGGTAAAAGTGGGAGACAAGAGAAGTGGTGGGTGTAGGGGTGTCATTACTGGAGTTTAAGCATCCGGGAGTAAAGAATGGCAAGGTTAAAAATGTGAGGAGGATGGTAAGAGGTGTGGGAAAAGTGAAAAGTAACTAAGGAAGTGGCCGTGTTTTTTGCATATGACATGTTGTGGAGGAAAGGCTACATACACTGGGGATAAAGGGAGGATGTTTAATTGGCTTTAGAAGTAAAAATAGGTATGGAAATATTACAAATATAGTACAAAAGTATGAGGTGGAGAATGTGACTCCTCAAGAAAGTGTGATGCCCAACACTATTTAATATTATAATTAATGATATTTTTAGTAAAGTCAAAGGTGATATAGGCAGATCGCTTTTTACAGATGATGGTGCACTATGGAAATGAGGGAAACGTATTGAATATGTAAGAAGGAATTCATGTGATAGAAGAATGGGGGGGAAATGTGTATTGGAGGAATTAGATGTTATTCAGGCTTGTGCCCTTACACTATGTGTTGTGCTTTAAGAGTAGAGGCAGATGAGATGCCTTTGGGATTGCGGAGGAAACAAATCGCATTGAATTATTGGATAAATTTGCATGGGGAAGAGCATCCTGGGAAGAAGGTGAAACAGAGGTGTTGGGAAAGAGGGAGAGGATGAAAAGAGAGTTTTGGTTGGAAAGGAAATGAGTGGGTGCACAATATGGGAGCGGGAGAGCTGCTATGCTCCACTGTAGTACGGCCTCAGGTACCAGTGTGGAGGTTGGTGGAGCCACAGGTAGATTTAGAGCTACACCAGCTTGAAAAGAGAAACGAGAATGCAGATCTGGTGGCTGAACATTACAGTAGAATAGAAAAGAGATATAAAGAATATGAATGTGTATATACAGATGGATCGAAAGATAGTAGGACTGAGAGCACAGGGGCTGCTGTAGTAATAATGAAAAATAAAGCGGAGATGTGTATAAGGACATCTAATTTTCTGAGTGTATTTGCTGTAGAGATGTATGCAAATGTGATGGCTTTAAATTAAGAGAATAATGTTAATAAGACCCTCATATTACTGTCTTACTGTCAGTATCAAACCAAATGGTTTTCAGGACCATCAGGAGTTACTGAATGAACTACTGGAGATTTTATTAAGGATTAGTATAGAGAAGGACATAGTATTAATGTGGGTACCAGCTCATGTGGGAATTAGGGGAAATGAGTTGGCAGACAAAATAGCTAAACAAGCTGTTTCTAAGGAGAAAGTGGAGGTTAAAATGATCAGAGTCAGAAAGGGAAAAGTATAGTTTGGAAGAATATTATGCAGAAGTGCAGATTGGGAAAGGGAGACTAAAGGAAGCCATTTATATAATGTGCAAAATAAAGTGGGGGTTGTGAGAAATAGAGGAGTGGGGAGAAAGGAACAAGTGGTGTTAAGTAAAATAAGAATTCGACATAGACACAGTAATTAGTTTTAAGAACATATTAGAGATTGTAGTACAGGAAAGTGCACTGTTTGAATATTTAACACAAACCGGATTAGTAAAACGTATATAGGATAGAGGAAGTGATTGGTTAACTGCAGGAGGTGGTAGTACAATGTCAGGCTGTAAACCGCCATTACACATCAGAGAAGAAGAAGAAAAAGGAAAAATAAACAGTGCATCACCAGTCTTTAAACTGTTCAACCATCATTTGCAGAAAGCCAGGAACATCATAGCAGATTTCTCGTGCCCCTGATACAGGCCCAATCCTGTTTCTGGGTTTTTTAATCCGTATCAGGGTTTTGCAACCCTGTCTTCGAAAAATGTAATTCCTGTGTAACTAAACTTTATAATCACGTTTTTGTAGCGCACTTAATCAAGCTGTGATGGAACCTCTTCTGTAAACAAATTAAGTGCTACATTTATTGACCTGCAAAAGTGGCTGGGTTTGAAGATAAATGGCATATCAGAGACCCAAGTTCTAGGATTGTAAGAAAATATTGAAAATATCATTATGATATTGTATAGATTATCAAAAATACCATTTGAGTTTTTAATCAACAATCAATATGCAAACATTTGTGGCAGACAGTGGTGGATTTTGCATTATGTTTAAACCCATGAGCACTAAATGTATGTTCTGATTGCATAAAGTCTTTTTTAATTTTACTTGTACTGGATATGGTGGTTCTTTGTTTATACTATGACAGTTTCCCTAAATTTGGGCTTAAGAAACTTTAATATATCACCATGCTTGCAATATTGCAACACTGTATATCAAATCACCACTCCTATATCATATTCTCGCCACAATCAAAGTTACAAAGTTCAGCTTGTGTGTGGTTAGGTTTAACAAGAAAAGCACTTTGGTTAAGATCAGGAAAAAGATGGGTTTCAGTTTAATAGGAACATTGTATATGATGTGACATACTGTATATGATATATATTTATCTATATTAATCCAGATCAGTCTTTCTCTAATCTTAACCCATTATTTGGAGCGCTTAAACACAATCGTAAAAAGTCATATAAACTGGATGTTGTACTGAAAGAAACAATATATTTTATAAATATGTTCAATATCAACATATTTGTGACTTGACATTTAATTGTATAACCTCATTACGTTAACAGAAAACATAACTAGGTAGCAATTTTTCCCTACAAAAACGTATTTGTGACTTTTATAGAAACATAACTTTTAGGTGATAAGATTTTCGAGTTGTATCTCATAACAAATGAGACAGCCCATTTAGTCTACTATGCTTCAGCAGGACAAGTCAAGTCACTTTGAATCTCACGGTGCCATATTAAATTGTATTTTTTTCTTTTATTTTGGTTGTGCTAAGAAGAGGGTGTAAATCAGTCCACATTAAAACATTAAACTTTTAAAAACCTGGTTGAGATATGCAGAGGTAGTTTAGTGTACTTAAGTAAGAAAATTTTACTTTTATAATTTATTTTACACCATTATTTACTGGTTATGGGTTTTTGCAGATTTAGACGCTCATAAAAACTTTATAAACTAGTAAAATGTTGATGTATCATGTATGTCAACAAGCTGACACAAAATGTTAGTTACCAAAATAAAACCAATAATTAACCTTTCAGGTAATTATATAGTTGCTACACTGTTTCTATCTGGTTTCAGTTGGTAACAAACAGCTATGATAAACATGTGGTGTGTTAATAAATATCAATCTGACGTGTATATCTTCGAGTCAGTCAGCTATACACATTTTGGAAAATACTAAAAAGTACAGTTTCTTGCTATGGAACGTAGACTGTATTGAAAACTGACACCAAAATACTTTGATATGGAAAAAAACTCATTATTCTCAAACAAGTTCTGAAGCTTCCCAGTCATGGCAAAATCAGATTTTCATGAACTCTGAAGGATGAAACAGGTATGTTCAGATGAACCAGCCACTAAATTAGAACGGTAATAAATTATTACAATATAACGGATTATGTTTTCTCAAGTTAATAAGAACATTAACATGCTATCACAAGATAACAACAGGGGGGAAATAATGGCATCCATGCCCATTCCCAGCTTCCTCATGTTCACCATGTAATATAATATGGGGATGTGATTATATTTCGGGATACGAAATAGTGCATTTTTAAAAAATAAAGGACTGAAACTTTTCAGACTGAGCATCCTTGAATTTAGTTTTGTTTTTAGGCAAAGAAAATTAATAAATACAACAATGTATCATATAAAAATGAATCTCTGGCAAGGTGGAGAGTAACCACTGTTTGTGAAAATACTGATTACAAAGATCTGCTTGCAAATTTATGTACAATATGAACAATATAAACAAGTAAATGAATCTATCCAAATGATCAAGCTTGCAGTTCCTCATTACTTGCAAAATCCTGGCTACGGCCCTGCTTTTGAGAAACTGCTTCCGTGTGAGGAGCTAGACTCCGCTTTCCGGGGCAGCCATGACAGTAAAACAATCGTACACGGATATGGCAATGGGAGTGGCCAGACAATCGGATTGGATAACAGGATGTCCGTTGAGCTGTTTTGGGGTGAGGCGGTGCAATTGGGGATGCACAACTTTCTGCGTGTTTGCGCAGTTTCACTGCGTCTCACACAATCTGGATAGAGCAAAGTGGCAACTTCAGAGCTGCTGGTTTGATTGTAAATTATCGGAATCAGCGGAAATACCAGCGCAGGCCGCCGCACGGCAGAGTTTTCACGCAGTCGCCGTCTCATGTGTGGTTTAGTAGTTGTTGCGTGGAGAAAGTTGTGGACATGTTTTCCAGGGAGTGCACGGTTATACGGTTTCGGTGTGCAACATTGTAACTACAGCGTTAATGAGCCTCCCCCGCCTGCCCAGACTTTGGAGTATTTCTTCGTGGGACAGTAAAGTCGTCCGTTCGCCATATTGTGCGCCGTGAAAGTCGAGGGAAAGTTGTCAAGAGTTATGACATTTGCTGCGCACAATCCCTTTATGGAGCTGCATGCAGTCGACTTTGATCGAAACCAAAGTGACTCCATGGAACTGGCCATGGAGAGCTCTCTGCACCACTGATAAGGTATTTACCTTGGGTTTATTCAGTGCTCACTAATGTGCCGTGTTGCCTAACCCCACTCTCTCTTCAGACGCTTCCTTGTTTCTGGTTTTTGACATAACATCACTGGCTATCACTCGGGTGATTGCACGAGCCCCTTCGTTTCCTGTATTTCTTGTTATGCCAAATGGCAGCTACACTGTCTGCGCCTCCTTGTTGATGTTTGCTCCCGCTTCAGAATCTAACAGCCTACAAACCCCCTTTTTTTCTGCACGCACCTGGACGTAAATAAAGAAATATTTCTAACAAATAGTCTTAAAGTGGTGTTGTTTACGTCTACAGGCATGCTCTTATTAATTTTCACTTTAGTGACTGGGCTGTTTGCTGCAGTAGGCCTCAATTTCCTCTTTGCTGCAGACGAGTACAAACTTCATATGCTTGTCTTCATTAAAAAAAAAAGAGAAAATGCCTGACTCCTCCTTTCTTTCATAGGGTCCTGCTACCAAAAGAAGATGAGAAGAACGGGCAGCAAGCTTCAGATTTGATTCTGGAAGGAGGGTTGCATGCTCCCCACCTAGCACTTTCCTTTGGGATTTATATTTCCTCCCAAATACGTCTGTGTACACAATTAAGCAAAGAATTTTTCAACAACGGGCAGTGAAAACACTACAGAGGCAAAAACACAGCTCTGCACACTCAGAGATCAACGTTCATACGTTTTAACGTTACTATGAGTTTTCCTCCACAAGTTAATACTGAAAAGAGTGGCAAGCATCGGGCTGCAGCCATGAAAGAGCCTGTGCAGCATTCAGGGGAGGTTTATTATGGTATGGGACCTCCGGCTTTAGAATCAAGCCACAGTGACTCTGCTGGCAGCTCTGCTGTTTATAACCCCGAAAAAGGGCCCCAAAGTCTCTCGCACTATCAACAGGCTGCGCCATTAAAGTGGATGCAACAGGACTCCATGCAGACTTCAGGCTGGTCTCAGGAAGCTCCTGTGGCAGCCTGGGGGCAGAACCTGACGTTCAATCCTCCCTACGTGGGCGGAATGAGCGTCAGGGGTCAAATGGCGTTCCATAAAGGGGTTCATGAAGGTGTTGCTCTACCGATGGGAGGAGAAAATCAACTTCCAGGACCTGTTGAGGTTTACAGAGATGCCTCCCAGCCACAAGCTCAGGCAAGGGGGCTTGAGTGGGATCATACTGCAGCTGCCATGCATCAGGCTCAGCTGCAAGCCTATCAACATAGCCACAAAAGTGTAGAGCTTCAGGGTCAGCCCCATGTGTCATCTCACACTTTGCAGGGGTCCATGCTGCAACCCTTCCAGACGACATTTAGACCCAACAAGCAACAGTTCACACCCGGTTTTTACCCGGTTTTTCCCGGAAACAAAACACTGCCAAGCTTGGCGTATGGTGAGCAGCCTAAAAGTCAGCAGCAGCTAATACACCAGATGCAGCAGCAACAGATCCATCAGCAGCAGCAGCAGCAGCAACAACAGCAGCAACAACAACAACAACAACAACAGCAGCAGCAACAGCAGCAACAGCAACAACAGTTGCATCAACAGCATCACCTTCAAATGCAACAGCAACAACATTTGCAGCAACAGCACCAAATTCAGCAACATCAAATGCAGCAGGAACAAATGCAACAAATGCAGCAACAGTATCACCAGCAACAGATCCAGGAGCAAATCCAACAAATGCAGCAGCGGCAACAACAGCAGCAACAGCAACAACAGCAGCAGCAGCAGCAGCAATTGCAACAGCAAAACATACCACAGCAAGAAACAACACAGCTGCATATGCCACCAAAACAGCAACAGACCGAAAACTTTGCATCTTTTTCACCTCCTGACCCTTGTCCACCTGACACAGCATCTAAAAAAGAAGATGTCCAGGCAGTGGAGCCGCAGCAGGAACCAGAGGCTCAAACCTGTAGTGCGTCTTCTGGTCCGGATCTCCAAAATGTGGCCACAAATCCTACAGAGACCTCCGATGGACAGCAGACAGCTCCTCGGCGCTCGCGCCGCCTATCCAGAGAAGGACAATCTCCACTGGGTCCCCCTTCGACAACCATCTGGTCCCAAGCCTCCAAAGAGACTCCCACATCCCAGAATGGAGTAGCAGGCGTACAGAGGGGAGGGGAAGGCCAAGTGACAGCAGGAGGGGTCATCCAGGTCACCCGAAGGAGAAGGAGGGCATCTAAAGAGATCAACTTGGAAACTTTAGCCCAGAAAGCATCTGAAATGGAGTCTTTGCCTGCTAAAATTGTCAAGGTTAAATGAATTCAATGATTTTTTTTTTTATGGATGCTTTAGTCATTACCCCTTTATTTATGGCAGTTTAACAGTAGAACAACTATTTAAACGTTGCCTAAGTGTGACTTCAAGTCTGTATAAGTGAGAGCAAAAAGTTGACAAGCAGCTGTACAAAGAGGAAGAACCCTGTTTCAATGTAGAACTTCCCTATGGTTTACAAAATCCTTTTCTTGTGTCTGTTTATTTGACTTCTCCAGCTGTCGAGTCTCAGCTATAGCAGGCAGTCTTCAAGTGTTCACTTTCATTCTGTACGGGACTGTTTTTGCACAGGCTGCTGAAAAACGGCCATTAGTGAAGATTGCTACTTTTGGATTTGAAAGATTGCTCCTATTTTTCAGTGTCAGAAAGGCGATAGCCTTAACCTTGTTATTCAGGATTTATACTGTTTACATTCTAAATGGCACACCCACTGGAACCAGCTTCTTTAGTTTTGCTTGAGCGCTTTCGTTAAACACTCAGTGAACACAAAAAGGTTAAATTAAATTTTTATCCGTTTTTTTTCTCAGCACAGGGACCTTTACTGTTCTAGCTGACAGCTTTGCCAAAGGTTTTTATGCAAAGTATGCATGCTGGATGTACAGTTGGAGCAACTGCATGTCTGCACACCTCCACATTCCTCAGGCTCTTTCTCAGTTATTCAGCAAAGCTAGGGAGGGGCCAAGCTGTCAACCTGCACAGCTACACTCCCGTACTCTCCAGCACACACCAAACAGGTTTACTTTGGCTACTAACAATGCTGAAATGTTGCATTGTAATGAACAAGCAGTACTTTTCTGATTTACACGATGAGATTCGTATGCCTTAACACTGGTTCTTAACTTGCTAATTAAATTTTAAATTTATGATTGTTGAAAATGTTATTAGCCAGACCAGAAATGCCACTGTAGATGTATTCAACACGTAATGTTGTTAAAAAAAAAAACAACACAGTTAATTTACCTCAAAAACTGAACTCAGAATCTTTGTTTTACGTTTAACAGAAACACAGCAGCAGATATCAGGCTTAATTACTTGTAAGAGTGAAAATCAGTCCTTCTCTGCACAGATCACGATGCTTTAAACAACTTACACTTGGGAATTCTTTTTTTCTTTGCTTGTGTAATTGCAAATTGATAATCGGGTAACAGCGCATTTAAAGATGTCACATAGGACTTAGCTAAATTAAACTGGGCATTTTACACTGTTTTTTAAAAACAAACTATACTGATTAATTGAAATGAAATAGATTTATCTATAAAGATAACAATCTTTATAGTTGCAGGCCTATTGTCATTTATTGTGAACAGAAATGTATTTTGCTGAAAAAGAAAATGAATGTTATCTGACCATCTGCACTCACCCTATCTTCCTCTTTTTATCTCAATCCCTTTTCCATTTTCCCTTCTACTTCCCCTATTTCCCTTTTACTTTTTCTTTTCCATCTTCCCTCATCTTCACACTTCCTTTTGTGTCTCAACAGGAAGAAGGTTCCTCGGGAAAGCAAGCAACTATGATACCCCTGATAATCCCTGTGTCTGTACCAGTACACAGGAGTCAGATGGATAGTCAGGGTAGCTGGACTCAGGGACGAATTAGCCAGGGTGAGCGGCCTGCGGGACAGTCTGACCGTAAACCTTCCGTCATCGTGGCTCGTAGACGGTCGATCAGAAACAACATGACTGAGAGTTTTGGTCAGGTGAGTTCTGTAAAGAGATGCGATTCGCATGGCTGTGCCTGTCAACCGCTGTTGTTTTATTAGTGGTGTCCTCTTAGCCAGTTTTAAATCAGCGGTATAAGCTTGATTATCATGAGTAAGCAGAGTGACCAAAAGGCTAGATAATTACTCAGAGCCTAAGAAAACCCTGTGATTTCCAGACTTTCAGACACATGGCACAGTGAAGTGTTTACAGGAATTATGTTTGCAGATGTTTATTCAGACTCAGACCACATTATGTAACTGCTTCAAGACCCTTTAAATGTGGTGAGTTGTAAGAGATGACAATGTAATCCTATCCAGTTACACAAGCAGCCTCAACGTTCAAGTTCTCATGAGTGCAGGCTGGCAGCACAACCTAAACACAACCTAAAAGCCTAGAAGACAACCACTGAGCAGTCCGATGAGCAACATGTAGGATGCCGATTACATGATAATGTGACTAACGATCTAACTTATGTAAACAACTGTTATAAAGTGGGTGTGTATCGGTGAAGCCTGTTTTAACTGGTGCACTTATTGCACAGTGAGGAAACCAGTTTATATGAAATCAGAAATGAACACAGCTGAAAATGATTATAGGGAAGTAATTTTTAAATATGCAAGCTCAAGTACACGCTTAGGTGTAGGTCTGTATTTAATTGGTTAAGTTAACCTTTAGGAAAAATACAACTTAAATGAAGAAGATGAGGAAACCAAAGAGGCAATAAAATCTTAAAATACACCTTAATCTTTCATCTATCCAGGATGTAGAAAACGATCCAGGCCTGGATGAAGATGGAAAATCCAAATTAAAGCGCAGACCTCGCCCAGAGCCTCTCATCATTCCTCCTCCCAAACCATCCACTTTAATCCCTGCATCCATTTACTCCAGCATCACTTCCTACCAGAGCAACCTGCGCTCTCCAGTTCGCCTGCCAGACAATCCCCTCACCCTGCCCCCCTACACACCTCCACCCATCCTGTCCCCTGTGCGTGAGGGCTCAGGACTCTACTTTTCCACCTTCCTGACCAACATAGCTGTAAGCAACCAGATCCTGCCATCGTCCGCTACGCCCAAGTCTGCAGCACGTAGCCTGTTGCGCTCCAGTAGGTCTTTGTTGTTACTGTTTGTCTTCTCTAGATGGAGGCACAGAGCAATTCTACCAATGAGAGGTTCTAAGATGAAATGTAAGAGCTTTTTGATTTGCATCTTTCAGCAAGCTCAGAGACTACACCTCCTGTCCTGCCCTTGATCACTGATGCTACACCTGTTAGCCTTGAACCGTGAGTATCACTTCAGTATCTAAACCACGTTCTGAGGTTTTTGAAATTTGTTACAAAAATTTCATAACTTTACTCACATCTCTATAACTCTTTCTATTTTGCTGCATTGTCCAGGCGTATCAACATTGGGCTGCAGTACCAGGCAGATATTCCTGAAATGCAAGATCGACTTTCCTCTCAGTTTGACCAGCACAAGGCTGACTTGGTTTGGCTCCCTGTCGATAACTCCCACCTTAAACACGGAGACAATGAAAGCAGTGAGTATCTCATATTGTTACCCACTGACTATTATATTAATTTTATTGTGAGCTTTTTTCACACTCTCCTCCCCACTTACTCCTACTGATGTGCATGCCGTTCTTTTGAACTTGTTTAATTTTCGTTCATCTAGTGGAGGATTTGATGAACATGGCTTGTTCCAGTGTGCTCAGAGGTGGAGGGACTAACCAGGAGCTGGTTTTACACTGTTTACATGAATGTGGAGGTGATTTCCTTGTAAGTATTGTGGCTCACAGTCCTGGTCGAGTTATTGAAATTTTAGGTCATGGACATATGTGGATAAAAGGATCAAAATAAATAATAAGAGTAAGAATTTTATTAAAACCTTTAAAAAAAACTATTTGTGTAATTACTAGAATTGTTTTTATTTGATGCACTCGAATAAAGAACAATATTAAAGATTTATTCACATGCTGTGATGTTGATTTTAAGGAAACTCTGGGACGTTTGATGCTTCAGGATCCAGTTTTCCCCAAAGGCCATCACCTTGCAGGTTATCACTACTCAGGTGAGTGTTGATATTGCAGTAAAATAAAAGCTGCAGATCATTTCTATCAACTCTAACGGATTTTACCATTCTCTCAAGAGCAGATTACAGTTTAATGGCATATGATTTCATCACAGGCTCGGATAGTTGGACTGCAGAGGAGAAGCGCTACTTCAACAAAGGGATCTCTGCTTATAGGAAGGACTTCTTTCTGGTGCAGAAACTGGTATGCTTGTGTAGTGTTATCCTGCAATATTAATAATTATAGATTCATGTGACTAAATGTGAACATATATTATAACTTGATTAAACTGCTCTGTGTAAGTATAACTCTAAACAGGCTTTCAGTCATTACCGGACTTTCAATTTTTAAAGGAGATTTAGGTGTAATCGATAATGTGCTTTATTGCAAATAAATGAAGAGGCCACTTTCAACACGAATGGAGGTTAAAAAAAAAGGGTAAAAGAAAATTAGCCTAAATAAGCCACATCCTCTTTGTTACAGGAAGTAACTGGATTTATAGGAATGTGCTCTTCATTTCATAGAAACAGTATCTGTAATAATACTGGCATGAAACAGAGATTGTCAGTGTTCTCATTTACACAGTGGTCAGAAATGATATGTGCATGATTACTATACATGGAAAGATTTAATGAATACTAACATACAGTGTTTATAAATATGTGTGTTTGTTTGTGAACATTTAAAAGGTGCGAACCAAGACAGTGGCTCAGTGTGTAGAGTTCTACTACACATACAAGAAGCAGGTGAAGATTGGTCGCAGTGGGATTTTAACTTTTGGCCCCCCAGAATCACCAGGGGAAAAGCACATAGAGACTGTGGTGGACGTTAAGGTAGAGTGGATTAAGCTGGCTAAAATGTACCTTATTGGATTTTTTTTAAATGTTAGTGATGCTGTTATAAAATGTTTCTTAAAATGAGCATTTTATGGGAAACTAGTGGTCATTTTGCGATTCATAACAGAGTTCACAGCAGTCAAAACTGACCCAAGAAGATGTGGATGGGGAGGACAAGAAGAATGTTTCTTATGACCATATCCATGAGAGCAACCAGCAGGCGAGAGTTGCTCAGTCACTACAGGCGCATGACTATGTAAGCGTTTCACCATATATTAGAGCCGCAACGTGCAACAATTTTAATAGTTAATAGATATGATTTTTGGCCAGAAAATATCTAAACATATAAACACTCTGACATTAAAGAGTCACTTACAGAATTCTCATGTCTGTAAGGCTCAGTAACTAATGGTGCCTCTTACAGACCCTCTAAAAATGACATCAGACCACATTCAGAGAGTATTACTTCAGTGACTTTGTTATTGTTTTTAAATAGATGTTAAACTAACATTTACTCTTATGCTGCAGGCAGGAACAGTGCTGGTGATTAAAGAGCCAGACAGTATGAACAAGGAGGTTAATCCCTCTCCAGCACATCACAGGCCTCGGGCCGAGCCTGCAGCAAGGAAGAGCCGAGCACCAGTGAAGCCCCCACAGGATCCTGACGCGGTATTTCCATGCAAGAAATGTGGCAGGTAATGCCTTATCTTTGTTAAACTGGTGTCCGTCATCAGTAAATTTTTGAGAGACTTGTAGTCATCTGATGTGTCAAATGTTTGCATCTGCAAGTTGTTGGTTGAAGTTACAGTTGTTCACGTCATTCGTTGTCTTGATCTTCACGATCATAAGATGTTAACCCACAGTTTGATTGATACAATTGATAGATATGATAGCAAAAATGGACATTATGAAATCTGTAATCATCTTGACAAAAAAAAAAGATAAGAAACATCTCAAATGGCCCTGAAATAATCGTTAAATATTTGGCCTTATTGATTTTTACGTTTGATGAAACGTGGCATTATGGGAAAAAAATGTGGGAAATTGTGTGGTCACATTTGAAGTGCTGGAATAAAACACAGCAATCTGCTGTGCATGTTTAAATAAGCAGGAACAAATAGCATTTGATAGTACTGAGAGGTTTTATTAGCTTTTATTTAAATATTTTGGTTTTATTGAACAGTTGCATAATTTCATCTTTATATAACATCTATAGTATATAATTAATTTCTTAAATGTGCAGGCAGGGTTTCACCTACATAGAAACGTTTTTAAGTTTGCTTGAAGAGCAAACTCTGAAGAGCTTTACCAGTTTTTTTACCAGTTTACCGATTTTAACCTCTTGCAGACATTTTCATTATGAGTCTCGTAGGTACAAAACGAAAATTGTGATATTAAATCCTACAGACATGTTAAAGGCAAATTAGATTCGCTAAAATTACATAGTTTTAAGCACAAGAGAGTGCAGGCAAGTTTGTTTTCAATTGCAAAATGTTTCGCTTAGGACATGTCCTTGTCAGCATAAGTGTATTTATAAAAACATTGTCTTCATTATCAAATCATAATCATATTTCTTTTTAAAACGTATAAATGTCACCATGAGCTTGTAGTTGGACAGTGGTGTGAAAGTACATTAGTGCCAGTGTATTGAAATGAATCACTGGTGGCTGCCTTAATAATCCAGGCCACATAAATATAGTATCAAGCATGTTCAACCAGTCCTTGATTGATTAGTGAAATGGCTGCACACGTCATTATGCTGGGATAGGCTCTAGTCACTAATCTCAAAAGGCCTGCAGAGTTTCACAACTTCAAGGCTTGAGTCATTATTTACATGGATTTTAACAAGTATGTCTCAGTGTTCAAAGTACTCCTGCAATAGAGTTAATAGACCTTATCTTTTTTGTCGTTTCATTTAGCGTTGCATCTTTATCGGACAGCTGCTATTGTGTGTAATGTTGCATAATCTTCCTCCCATATTCAAGGGTGTTTAATAAAGTGAAGAGTCGAAGCGCCCACATGAAGAGTCACGCCGAACAGGAGAAGAAGGCTGCAGCACTGCGTCAGAAGGAGGAGCAGGCAGCAGCTGAAGCTCGAGCTAGGAAGGCAGCGGCAGCGGCAGCAGCAGCAGCTCACCAGGAAGGAAGCGGGAATGGTGTGACGGATCAGGTGGAAGTCAGCAGCCAGGAGGACTCCTCTGAAGGAGAGGATGACGACGATGAAGACTGGCACTGAGAGATTTAAAAAAAAAAAAAAAAAAAAATCGGGG